>JAVJIF010016116.1:0-84351 GCA_038442645.1 Agave tequilana
TTCCACCGAGCTTGACTCCAACGAGTACTAGATATGAACTTGACGCTCGGGCTCTTGAATCACCATTGTGAAAGCTCCAAAACACCTTTGTTGAAGCTAATCACCTACTAATATCTTGGTTAAGTATCTGAAGCTAAACATCATAAGATTATTAGTAAACTATAACTACATGAGTTAATCATCATCAAAACTAGAGTGAAAGGCCTCTGGGCCAACAATCTCCCCTTTTTGATGATGATAAAACTCATGGAGTTATATATGCATGGAGTAAAGTTAAGCTTCAAAGAAGCCCCCTCTTAACTCATGCATAACAATAAACAATAAGATATGCAATGAATACTAAAACATGAATATGCATCAACTTGCATAAAATAATGAAATGAACATGCTCTTGACACCAAACTTTTAAAATAAATTTCTTTTCCTTTTGTTTAAAATAAACATGTTCTTAAGTATCATTTGAAAATATAAACTTAAAATAATTGCTCTTGATACCAAAAAATTTTAATTGAAAGCTTTATTAATAACAACAATAAAAGCTTTTTATACCAATCAATAAAAAAACTCTTGATGCCAATTGAAGGATAATCCATAAAAGCTCTTGATACCAACAATAAAATTTTAACAAAAGTTCTTGATACCAATAAAACAAAACAACAAAGCATGATTATCCATGCTCTTGATATCAATATTAACAAAACATCAAAACATAAAACAAACTCTCTTGATATCAATATGAAACAAACTTTGATATAAATTACAAATAAACAATAAACATGCACATAAACTCAAATACTTCTCCCTTTTTTGTCAATCATCAACAAAAGGGTTAAAGTAAACAATAAAACAATGTTCTCCACCTTTTTGTCTTAAACAGAATATCAATAAGGGGTGAAATCAAATCAAAACTTTATGATACCAATTAAAAAAATATATCAATAAAACATACCATAAACAAGTCTATATTATACCAATTAAAACCAACTTAAAGTAAATAAAACATGTTGAAGAATTCAACCAAAATTTTGATATTAATTGAAAGATGCAAACATATAGGCAATCTTGATATCAATTGTAAAGATTAGTACTAATTGAAAGTAATTTTTCATTAGGAGCAAATGATACCAAAAATAATCAATATCATTTTACATCATTTTTCAACATGAAGTGTGTAAGTAAAATACGAAAGATAAACAAAACCAATTAAAGGTGAAATATGAATTTTCTCCGCCTTCATGAAATATCAAACAAAATGATGCATAAGCTTGTATAAGATACCAATTGAAACATAATCAATTGAAATATTATAGTCATTTAAGAAATCAAGCTTAGCATGACTAAAATTTATGCTCAAAGATATAGAGATATAGTAAGTACAAATAAAAACATATATATATGTAAGAAAAATTAAATACCAATCGAAATTGTAAATATTTGAAGTTTAAACATCATATATAAAAACATATATGAGTATACAAAAGAATGTCAATAGTGATACCAATTGAAAAGATCTAATGATACCAATTGAAAACATAATAAGATCAAGTATATAACTCATACTTCTTACCACCCATTTCATGCACATGTTTTAAAAGGATTTTCAATAATAAGCATACAAGGCATGATCGCCCAACCAACCGCCCTTAAATGGGTAGGGGTTTTCAAAAATAAGTTGAAAATATAATATGTCTGAAAACTCTACCAAATGAAGAATACGAACTAGTTTAATGAAAAACTTATAAACTAGTACGAAATCTTTCAAGTAAGGAATAAAAAACAAAAATATATTCCATAAAACATGAAAATCACTAAACCAATGTCACTCAAATCTATATAGCACATATAATACTCATGAAAATAAAATCGTGAGAAAACATCAAGTAATATGAGTGTACAAGTT
Source organism: Agave tequilana (assembly GCA_038442645.1). Classification (NCBI taxonomy): domain Eukaryota; kingdom Viridiplantae; phylum Streptophyta; class Magnoliopsida; order Asparagales; family Asparagaceae; genus Agave; species Agave tequilana. The sequence goes on from JAVJIF010016116.1 coordinate 1,901, forward strand.
TTGTAAAAGACAAGTCATGGAAATAGGCAATCAAACTCAATAAGAAATTCCTTAAAAACATGAAAGTCATCAACACTAAAAATCCTTCAAGGTATATGTATGTTTTGTACAAACTAAAGTATATATACATATCTCTAAACACAATTGAGTCCATAGTAAAGATTTGCATGAAAGACAAAAAGACTCAAAAGGGATATACATGTATATCTTAAGTTTTGACAAAATAGGCATATACATGAAGCTAAACATATAAATATGAAAAACATGTACAATATGAGAATACAAGTCAAATGCATGAATCATCAAAACTAGACGATACTAGTACATTTAATGAGTATAAATAAGCATTCAAATACAAACATATAATAGTCTATTTGTGGCTCACTAGTTGTACAAGCATATATCTAAGTTTTAATGAAAACTAACATCCAAATAAGTAATCAAAACATGAAGCATAGAAATCAAAACAAAAACTCATAAACATACATATGATCATTATGTACATGTACATGCATAGATCTAGGACATACACATTAGTTAAAACAAATGTGAGAACACAAAGATATAAATCCATATTAAACATGGGTGTCTCAAATAACTAATCATGTATATCACTAATCTAAATATCATGGCATGTAACATACTAATCATGAAACATCAAAACATGCTAAAGATGAATAATATGAAAGCATGTAAACATAATGAGGAGTATGAGATCTCGTTACCAAAACCATGAGGGCAACTCTCCATGTCTCCAAAACATGGTGGTCCTCCCACCAAACTCTCCTTGAAAGTGATGCATCCAAATTGTCCTCTTTAAGCTCGGAACGCATCCATCTCAAGGCACCAACGCTCTCACGTCATGCGAGAGCCCACACCTACATCAAATAGCATAGGGGTGGATTTTGGTACCCATACTCTTTTGGGTCCATGGGGGTTAGCTCCTTTCCTAACCTAAACAAATTTAGTTGCTAAATTTACATCATGTATACGATCATAACAAAATTTAGCAAGGTGGCCGTTACGTCTACAATGTGTACAAGTGTACACATGAGCATACATCATGTTATGAGTGTGGCCGTGAGGAGCATGCGTATGCCGTGGTTTGTGTGCATGCAAAAGAAGAACTTAGTTCTTTCGAAACATAGATTCCAACCTTAGTGGTTCAAAGCACAATGGCTCAAAGTGGAACCCAAACAATCCACACTCTTCTTAAGTATAGATATATTATTTTCAATGTTAGAATAGGTGCATGCAATAGGTGAGCTAGATGAAGAAGTTACACTAGCATGGCAAATATGTGAATCTATATCATTTTTCAAAACAATATTCTTCTTAGAAACCAAATCTAATTCTTTTGAAATAGAAATAATTTTATTTTTCAAAGAATCATTTTCTTTTAAAACAAAGTCAAGTTTTAAAGTTAAAGATTCGTTTTTCTTTAAAACATTTTCACAATCATTTTTATTTTTCAAATTTCATTTTCTTTTAGAACAAGATCAAGTTTGGATTTCAATGAATCCCTTTCATTAGAAATTTTCACTTTCTCTTGTAAAACTAAATCTAGTTTTGAACATAAATCCTTATTTTCTTGTTAAGTCTAAAACTCTTCTTTTCAAAAGATTATATTTTTCAAGTAATTTTTCACAAACAATTGAAAGTTCTTCATTCAAAGCATTGGCATCAATATAATCATTACTAGAAGAACTAGCATCATCATCTAATTGAGATTCCGAATATACCTCAAGGGAGTCATTCCTTTGGACCATGTAGCATTGTTGCTCGGATTCTCCACTAGATTCATTCTCCTTTTGGATTGGCAATTGAAGCTTGGAGGAGGTCAACGTGTTCCACACTGCAAAGGTGGAATCACAGTTAGAAATAATCATAAGATATTTTTTGTTAAGCGTGCTTCTAAGTGCCTCAAGGGCTTGTGCATTGACCTCTATATGCTTGCTATTATCAAGATAGGATTTCTTGGTAGCGGCAAGGAAAACATGCAAGCCTAGGGTTTTTAGGTACATACTCATCTTAAATTTCCACATATCAATGTTGGAAACATCAAACATGGGAGGTGACAAGCAATCCATGAGTGTGTGTAAACAATATAAGTGTGCAAATGCAAATGATAAATTAGTAAAACCAAGATCACACTCCTAGGTGGTTAAACCTAATATCAGGAGCGTAGGCTCTGATACCAATTGTAAGTACACCTAGAGGGGGGTGAATAGGTGTACGGCTAATCTAATGAACAAAATGTGAAAATTAAAACTAAATTGCAATACACTTAATGTAACTAACGAGTGTAACCGAATTCCCGGTGAAGGGCTCTGGACTAACTCCTCTTGATTCCTCTGAATAAGAGTTGAGGTGCTATATGAAGCTCTCGTAATTAAACACAAGTGAGGCACACACAAACAAGCCAAGCATATAATACATAAATGAGCAATATGAAATGATGCAAGGCACAATGTAAAAAAGAGAGAGAGTAAGAGTCAATGGATCAAACGCAAACACCAAGATTTGTTTCGAGGTTCGAGCACATAGCTCTACGTCCCCACATTCACACAGAAGGATTTCCACTATGTTGTCCACACAGGACTCCACACAGGGAACCTTCACTGAGGATTTGGGGCAATACAAAAACCGAGAGTACACAACTCCTCTCTCAACCAAATACAACCTCACACTAGATGCAATGCACAACCAACACAAAAACCACCTCACACAAAAGGGGTAGGCACTTAGCCAATACAAATCAATTACTTCACACTTGAGGGATCCAACAAACTCCACCTCTCACTAGAGGAAGCTAAACACAATCTCTACCTCTCACTAGAGGGAGCCAACCACAACTTTCACAATCACGTCACAATAGAGGGATACCAAATCAATCTCCTCTCATTAGAGGGATATCACAATGAAGAAAGTTTACAACTTGGTGGTTTTCACAACCACAAACTAATATTTCCCACAAAACAAAGATCCTATAGAGAGGATAGAAGATATGGCTCAAGTGTGAGAAAAACACAAAGAATGGAAAATAAATACTCAAAGAAAATCCTTGGGAAAAACTAGAAATAAGATGAAGAAGATGAACCAAAATACTTTTTCCAAAATCACTTTTCTTTAATTTTTCAAACCCTATAAAAACACTAAATCAAATGTAAACATTAAAGCCCAAAACCCTTTTTAAATTTGTATAAAAACACTAGAGAGTGTAAGAATTTTGGCTCTTGAAATTCTATCCAAAACAGCCCAAAGAACCCCGATATATAGGCCAAGAAAAAAATCTAGCCGTTGGGTCCAGTCAGCAGTCTGGACGGCTGTCGGTCGATCGACCCGGTCGACCGCTAACGGTCAAATTTCTGACCGTTGGGGCAGCGGTCGACCGGCCCGATCGACCGGGGCTTTCCAGAGAGCAGAAGCTCTCTAGCGGTCGACCGGGTCGGTCGCTGGCCCTCCAGCCAAACTGGCATGCACGTTCTGTGCACGTCGTTCGACCTATTCGGTCGACCGACTCTTAGCTCGGTCGACCGACAGAAGCCAGAACAGGACTAATAGGGGATTGAAAACTTGGTATTTTTCCTCTGATAAAATCTCATAAAATCTCTAAAAATCCACAAAAATAGTTTCAGTATCATACTTTGATATACAAACATGTTTGAGTAAAATCAAACCATGTTACAAACATTTTGAACTATTTTTATAACTTAGAAATTTTGCCGAAAACCAAAAATCGTATTTTCCAAAACTTGGATTTTTGAATTGAAAAATTGTTTTGTCCAAAACTCATCCAAATATAAAAACATGATATTGAAACAACTTTAAGCATGTTGTATATGGATATAATCCAATATACATGAAATAGATATATCAATATTTTTGACATTAAATCCAAAAATAAGTTTTGTTGAAACACAAAACTCCAAACTCATGAAATAGACTATCAAACTAAGTTTGTTTAAATAGTTGAATCATAGATATATTTATACATTAAACTATTTAAACTTATTTTGATTCTATTTCATGAAAACCAAGATCGGTTAAACCAAAAATTGAAAACCAATAAACATGAAACTTTAAATAAGTGTGTGTGTTGTGAACTTGAGTATATCACACTATCTAATCTTTAACAATGGATCTAAACTATAAACAAAATAATGTACCGAAGTCTTCTTATAGAGCGCCGTCTCCAAGTCGACTCGATCCAAACGTGATCCATCGAGCTTGACTCCAACGAGTGCTAGATATGAACTTGACGCTCGGGCTCTTGAATCACCATGTGAAAGCTCCAAAACACCTTTGTTGAAGCTAATCACCTACTAAAATCTTGGTTAAGTATCTGAAACTAAACATCACAAGATTATTAGTAAACTATAACTACATGAGTTAATCATCATCAAAACTAGAGTGAAAGGCCTCTGGGCCAACAATCTCGGTCTCATTAAGAGATTGACCTCGAAAAAAGTCGTTAGTACTGGACTATTGCCAAATCGGTGTCTAAGGACTAGGGATTAAGAGGTTAAGCCTTAAAGATTCTGTGGTTTAGCGTAATTAAGGCTCGTTGCTTACGCGGATACCTCCCGCTGAATTTTCTCCTACCTAGCGAATTAGCTCGTCGTCAGATACTGCAATAGCCCTTTCCTTGACAGTCGACCAGTTAGGAGCCGTCTAGGTTCAGGTCAACCTAGTATAGGCTTATTTTGATTTTTTTCTTTTATGTTTGTTTGTTCTCTTTGTTTGTGTTTATTTGTAAAGTGGATTTCAACAATAATAATTTGTTCAATCCTAATATGAATCCATATTTCACCCTGACCTCATTTGAATCGAATAACTGTAACCCGTCTTTGTACAACAAGAACAAACCAAATAAACTGGATTGGATGTATTTGACTCAATACCACATACCTCCAATCTTATGACCAAAATTTTCAAAATAATTTTTACTCTTCATAGAGTCAATGGGATTCACCTCCCTCGAGTCTAATTCTCAACTTTCTTGTCCACAATATTCATTCCCCAATTTTTCTTCATATACTTTTTTTCAGAACCACCGATTGAAGAAAATCTGAATTAGAAAAGAGTATAGAAGTCATAGAAGCCATGCTTGAGTCCCAACAACAATTTTAAAAAAGGTCGATTCACAATTTTCATAATTTTTCCAACACCAAGCTTTATATACTCCTTTTCTAGAACAACCAATAGAAAAAAAAATCTGAGTTAGAAAAGAGAATAGAAGCCATGCAGGAGGCCAAGCGACAATTTCAAAACATGTTGGCCTCCCCATATCCACAAAATTTTCGAGATACATACTCTGTCCCACCTCTTCAAAATGAGCAACCATCAATCTTAAACATGAATATGAAACTCTTGCGTGAGTTCGAGCGACAATCTCAAAACATGTTGGACTCACCATTTCATCTAAAACTTCAAGATTCACACTCATCCGTTCTAGTCCCACCTATTCAAAGTGAACAACCATCGGTGCTAGAAATGAGTATGGAACTCTTTTGTGAGTCTGAGTGACAATCTCAAAATATAATGGACTCACAATTTCACCACAATTTTCAGAACCAATTTTCATACGCAATTTTTCAAGAAGAACCGATTGCATAGAGTATGGAAGACGTGATTCAGACCCAAAAAGTTGTAACCCAGTCTATCAGTAGGTTAGACGCAATAAGGAGCGAATTAATCAATATTATAGGAATGGGGAAACTCTTTCTTATCAACCTTTATCTAATCCTGATATCTCTAACTCTATCGATCTGACCCAGGAATCATAGTGTTTTGAAAACTAATATTCAATTTCAGCATAGCCGTTTGAACTTAACCAAAATTAAAATTTTGAGAATCACATTGACATTTTGGCAAGTTATCCCTTTTCTGAAATTGAACTTGAGCGAAAATATGATCCTGAACCTCAACTTGGTAATTCATTCCACTTTTGACTCAATATTGACTCCGCTATCTTTACCCGATTTTAATCACTTTTCTGAGTCAATATTGAATCCTTTGCCCATTCGTCGTGAAATTGAATCACCTATCTTTCAAGATCAACATATTGAACTTGACTAATACCATACTTTTGAAAGTCTCATTGACAAATTGGCAAGCTTTTATTTTCACAAAATTGAACTCAAAGAGGAATGTGACCCTGATCCTAAATTTTGTGATCCAATTAAAATTTCTAAATAAATATTGACTCTTATTTTGTTACCCAATTTGAGCAATATTTAGAGTCAATTTGATTCCCATACCTATCATTCTTGAATTTGAATCATTAATTTTTCAAAGTAACATTCCGTTGTGAAAAAATGAATGTGAACTAATGTTTCAACTTCTTGATTTGGACCCACTTTCTGAATAAATTTTGACTCCAGAACTTTTACTTGATTTCAGTCAATTTTCTGAGTTGATATTGGTTAAGGTACTTCTTGAGCCCAAATCAATCATTCCATCTTATCACATTTCATTTTAGGATAAAGATGTAGAAAATAATGACTCTGAAATTATTTTTAAAATTTAAAAAATTGATGGGGAAAAATTTCTATTAAAAGTCATACATGTATACACTATATTAATGGGTTATATTAGAGCGGTCACTGGTGGGTTCTTGTGAAATTCACATTCTCTTGATTGGACTGCATTAGTACACCAATCAGACCGTCGTGAAACTGTTGGCCCAAAGGCTGATCACTCTATTTTTGATGATGATTAACTCATGTAGTTATAGTATTAATGATCTTGTGTTTATATAGTTTCAGATTTCCTATCAAGATCTTAGTCGGTGTTTAGCATCAACAAAAGATTTGAAGTCAAGTATTGAAGCTAGCACGTGTTGATTCAAGAGCTCGCGCATCAAAATCACATCATATACTCAAAGGGGAGTGTAGCTCATGGATCAAGTTTGGACCAAGACTAAATGGAGAAGAAATTTTCAAGAGAAGATTTTCAAGACTTGTGTCATATTTGTAAGTGTTAAGATTTTATTTTTAGATAAAATGTAAAGGATATATTAGTTGTGAATTACTCAAGCTCATATACACACACAAAATTTATTTGTGTTTTCATAAGAATAGTTTTGATTTTAGAAAATACCGTTTTAGTTTTGAGCTTCAAAGTATACATCCTTATGTTTCATAATTAGATTTCATCAAAACAAGTTTATATGGTTCATATGTATTTTGGATTTCATCCATACACATTGTTGGTTCAAATGTTTAGGAAAGCTTATTTGATGTTTCTATATCATGTGTTAAGTTTTTATCATAACTTATTTTAAAGCTTATTGTCAAAAACATAGATATTTCATCTTATATGTGTATTGGATCTTATCCATACACACTGAGCTTCAAAAGTGTTTAAAATATTTTTTTTGTATTTGAAGAAATTTTGAAAAAAATCATTTTTCAAATTGAAGATTGATTTTGAAAATACAGATTTTTGTTCAAGGCTCAATTTCTATATCACAAAAATGGTTCAAAAAGTTTGTAATATATGTTGATGTTTTATCACAATTATTTGTACTTCAAAGTATTTCAATGAGCTTATTTTTATAGATTTTCTGTGATTTTATGGGATTTTATAGGATGTTAAAAGACCAAGTTTTAATCCCCTTTAATCCCTGGCCTGGCCTTCTGCCGGTCGACCGATCGATCGACCGATATCCACAAAAACGTGCACAAGCCTTAGCTTGAGGGCCAGTCGACTAGGTGGTCGACCGATCTAGAGAGTTCACTCTCTGGATCTGGCCTCGGTCGACCGTGCGGTCGAATGGGCGGTCGACTGGCAACCCAACGATCATAAATATGATTGTTGGTCGGTCGACCGTCTGGTCGACTAACAGGCCTATCTGGCCAGATTCTAAGCCATAACGGCTAGTTTCGATCCCTATAGAAAGGGGTTCTCTTTGGCCAGTTTCTGATAAGATTTGAAGAGGGTTTTTGAGCCAGTTTTTTCCACCTTTCTCAGAGGTTTTCCAACAAGTTTTAGAACTTAAATTATATATCAAAAGAGTGTTTACAAGAGTAATTCTCGTGTGTTTTCCTAAAAGGATTTCTTGAGTTTTTCCTCCACAAATCTATCCTAGTTTTTCTCACAAATACTTGAGTTTTCCATTGTCGTATCTATCCTATAGAAGCTTTGTTATGAGAGTATTTTTGGTGATCAAAGTGTAGAGATCACCAAGATATCATCATTGTATTTGAGGAGGCAAATTTGTGGGTTCGCATTGTGTAGAGTTCTTGAGGGAACTCATTGTAGAGGTGCGACCTCGCAAGCTAGTGTGCTTGCGTGTGTTATTCTTGCGGGAACAAGTGAGGGACTTGTGGGTCCAAAAGTTCTTGAGGGAGCTCGTTGTAGGTGTTGCAACACCGAGTGATCTTGAAGGATCATTATAGTGAAAATCCTTCATAGTGTTGAAGGCGAGGAAGTATGCAGACAGTCTAAAAATCACTGAAGACAAGTCATCAGAGAATAGAGTCTATACTCCAGACGCGAGGCTAATCACAGCCACTCGTGTAATGCCAAGATGTAGAGCATGAAGCCAGCGTCTCGACATCAGTACATTACAAAGACACGAGGGTCGAAGCCCGTGTCCCAGCCGCACTTTAATAACCAAGACGCGAAGCTCGAAGCCCGCGTCCTGGTATCACTGCAGTGCCAAGACGCGAGGTTCAAAGCTCGCATCTTGATATCACTGTAATCTCAAGACGCAAGGCCTGAAGCCCCCGTCTGGTAAGTTCGAAACCCGCGTCTAGCAAGGTTCGGAGTCGGCATCCAAAACGCGAGGCTCGGAGTTCGCATTCTGACTATAGAGAAGCTCTGCGTCTTGGTTATAACTGCCCTCATTACTTGGTCAATTACTGATCATGTAATGAGGGGAGTTATCCCCTATTATGGAGGATTTTTAGGAGACAATTTTACCCCTGAAACCCCTATAAATAGCTCAGTATTGAAGAGGGATCGAAAGTTTTGGTCGGAAATATCAGAATCTTTAGCTGAGAAATACAAAAGAGTTCAACTATTCTAACAACTTGCTGAGTATAAGTTTGTTCTTACCTCAAGTCTCTTTGAGATTTTATTAGACAGAGCTGTGCTACTCTGCCCATACTCTGAAGAGAAGATTCTCAGAAGATCGTGACATTCACCTGGTTAACAGAAAATAAGATTTACTTTCCACCGCTACATCAAGAACCCAGCATTAAACTAAGAGAAGATTTGAGCTTGAATATCTTCTCTTCCTTGTAATCGGAATTTTTGAGATTGTTGTAATCTTTCATTGATTCAAGGAAATTTTTTTACGTTCCTCTAAACTTCTCCCAGTCTAAATAAGAGATGGCAACTCCACTAGGGACTTCTTTCTCTACTGATGAGTAAGTTGTGGCGCAAGGTGATATCACCTTCATGAGGAGAATGGTTAAATCACTTATTGTGGAATTTGACCAGGCAAAATATTAAGAGTTCCTCTCTTCTGGCCCCAAGAGCCCTAGGGCGCGGCAGTACCACAAAGTCTCCTCAGAGATCCGCTCTCAAGTCTCTTCAGAGACTTCTCCAGAGGTGGCCAGTGCAAAGAGCATCATGGCTGGCCGCATCACACGTAAGGCCCACGTCAACGTCTCTCATAAGACCTGCGAGGCCAACGTCATTGAAGGACAATTTGGCCACGCCATTCCTCTTCCTCAACTCCAGGTTACCGGGGGTTCCTAGCAACTCATGAAGCGTAACCAGAATGTCGAGCGTCGACAAAGGCGACGGCGTGTCAACTAAAGACACAAGAAGAGGGAACAACTATCTGTCCAGCAGATACAGAACGCGAGCTCAAGCCCGCGTCTCTTCTAAGTTACGTCAGACGCGCAAAGTCCGCATTTACAAACCAAAACATGAAGCTCAAAAGGCTTGCATCTCTGAGGCTTCACCTCTCAAACGTGACGCTCAACAGCGCGAGGTCCGTGCCTCTTCTCAGAGACACAAGGCCCGCGTCCCTACGACAGAATGTAGGACTCAGAAGGTCCGTGTTTCTCAAATTTCACTAGCCAGATGCGACAATCAGCTACATGACACGTCTCTTCTCAGTAGAAGTACGAGACCCGCATTTCAAAGCCAAAACGCGAGGGCCGCGTCCGTTTTACAGAATGTGAGCTCCAAATTTCTAAATCCCGCGTTTCAGAATTGCGATGCAAGGATGGCTCTCAGAAGTTGAAAAGCCTTTGAAAACCCAAAGCTAATCTCTTTGATCCCCCTCCAACAGATCTAAGGGATTATTTGACAAAGAAAAGGAGTGATAATCAGATCGCTCCATCATGTTGTTGTGAACGACTCATTACAGCAATGCTCTCTAAATGTCGCTGCAGCTAACATATAAGCAAGCAGTCGGTATTCAGACGATTAACCTTAACCTTCCGATCAGCCAAAAGGCATCGTTCCCACAGAAAAGGAACCTTCTCTGATACGGAGTATCCCGAAGTTACTGCAAACATGACAGGTTCAAGCATTATGCCAAATAGAAGTAGCGAAAAATAACTGGCAGTAAGCTTTGATGAGTCTGATGAGGAACCAAAAGGAGTACGCCGCAATACCCACACTCGAATTGGCGTGGTAGCCCCAGTTGACTACAGTGCCCTAGTCCGGGGCATTGAAGTAAATGAATCATACTCTGTCATCACAAAATCACAGGCTTTGAACTCTTCTATAGAGAAGGAAGCCTTTGTGTATATGGTAAACACTCCTGAGGAGCTGACCAGGTGCTTCGAATAGCAAGCCCAGGTCCAGAGGGAACAACTCGACATGATTCGCGCCCAACAAGAATCTATTGATACCCTCAAGCAGATACTTGCACAATTGCTTGAGGGTAAGAAGAAGCCAAAGGCCAAAACTTCTTTTAAGAAGTCTAAAGGCAAGCGGAAGGAAAGGAAGAGCTCATCTTCTATACATACAGAAGAGGAGGAACAGTCCAACTCTAAGACCTCTAAGTCTCCATCTGAAGAGGGAGGCAATTCAGAGAATGGGAGCTCTCATTCTAAAAGATTGAATAAATTAGAGCAGCATCTGGAAACCCTCACTAATCAGAAGGGCCTCCAAGAAGCAGGAGTGGTCCGGCCATAACTGGCAGAATATGATTTTGTCCCGTATCCTCCCAAGTTCAAAGCTCCGACCCTACAAGCCTTTGACGGCAAAGGGTCACCGAACCAACATATCTATTACTTCAAGTCTCAGACAGAGAACGTAGTAGCAAATGATGCCATCTTGGCGCGTTTATTTATCGGTACTCTGAAAGGACTCGCCTTTGAATGGTTCATGAAACTCCCCGAAGACTCCATCAAGAACTGGGGTGATTTGGAGAAGCTTTTCCTTACACGCTTCTTCGAAGACGACTCGGAGGTTACCATGCTAACTCTCCTGGTAACAAAGCAACGAAAAGGAGAGTCAGTCAAAGCATTTGTACAAAGATTTCGGAATATGGTACTCCGATGTCCTAGCGGTATGACCCAGGCCACCCTGGTGGAAACTGAAGGTACACCTAGAGGGGGGATGAATAGGTGTACGGCTAATCTAATGAACTAAATGCGGAATTTAAAAACTAATTGCAACTACACTTAATGCAACCAACGAGTGTAGCCGAATTCCCGGTGAAGGGCTCTGGACTAACTCCTCTTGATTCCTCTGATAAGAGTTGAGGCGCTATATGAAGCTCTCGTGGTTAAGCACAAGTGAGGCACACACAAACAAGCCAAGCATATAATATATGAATGAGCAATATGAATAGATGCAAGGCACAATATAAAAAGAGAGTTAGAGTCAATGGATCAAACGCAAACAACAAGATGTATTTTGAGATTCGAGCACCCAGCTCTACGTCCCCACCTTTACCGAGAAGGATTTCCAATCCACTAACTTGTCCACCTAGGACTCCCACACAGGGAACCTCCACCGAGGATTTTGGGGCAATACAATAACAGGGAGTACCCAACTCCTCTCTCCAACCAATACAACCTCTCACAGAGGCAAAGCACAACCAACTCAATCACCACCTCACACAAGAGGGGTAGACCCTTAACCAAACAACCACAATCCACCTCTTCACAAAGAGGGATACAAACCCAACACCAACTCCACCTCTCATTACAGGGAGTAATACACAATCTCAATCTCTCACTAGAGGGAGTCAACCATCACTCCAAATCAACCTCTACCTAAGAGGGAATCACAAAGTAGGAGGGTTACAACAAGGTGGTATATTTCAACCACAAACAACTTCTTTCACAAAATAAAGATCCTATAGATAGGATAGAATGATATGGCTCAAGTGTGAAAAACAAAATGTTTTTGATAAAGAAAATTACTTGGGAAAATCTCCAAATAGATATAGAATTTTTAGACTAAAAACAAATTCTCAAAAGACTATTTTCTTTGAAAATAAAAGCACCTTAAAAAAAACAAATGAAGATAAGAATTTGAAGCTCTAAAAACTCCTTTTGAAACTTGAAATAAACACCAGGAACTCTGAAAATTTTTGGCTCTTAAAACTTATAGAGAAACTCTCTCAAAATAGGGTATATAAAGGCCTCCAACAAAAACTAGCCGTTGGGCTGATTTTCAGCCTTGACGGCTGGCGGTCGACCGCCAACGGTCAAAAATTTGACCGTTGGAGCCCTCCAGTCGACCACCCGGTCGACCGTCCCAATCCAGAGAGCAAATGCTCTCTGGCCGGTTGACCGCTCGGTCGACCGTCCAAGCCTTACGGTCGACCGTTCGGTCGACCGCCCCCACCCGAGAGTGGGGTACTTGCAGTCGGTCGACCGCCCGGTCGACCGGTTCTAAGTGGCTGGCCAGCGTGCACGTTTTGTGCACGTCGGTCGACCGGTCCGGTCGACCGCCAGAGCCTGGCAGGCAGCAATAAGGGACAGAAAACTTAGGTTTTTAATATCTTATAAAATTCCATAAAAATTCTAAAAATCCACAAAAATAAGTTCAGTATAATACATTGAAATACAGACTTGTGTGAAAAATTTCAACACAAATTTCAAACTTTTTGAACCATTTTTGTGCTATGAAAATATTGCCGAAAACCAAAATCCATATTTTCTAAAACTTGGATTTTTGAATTGAAAATACGTTTTGTCCAAAACTTATCCAAATACAAAAACATGATATAGAAACAACTTTTAGGCATATTGTATATGGATATAATCCAATATACATATAAAGATATATATCAAAGTTTTTGACAATAATTCCAAAAACAAGTTTTGTTAAAACACAAAATCTAAATACATGAATAGGTATGTCAAACTAAGTTTATTGAAGATATGAAGCATACATGTATATAGAATGAATCTAATATACATAAAACCATATAAACTTGTTTTGATATAATATCTATTCATGAAAACCAAGATCGGTTAAACCAAAAACCAAAAATCGATAAACATGAAACTAGAAACACGTGTGTGTGTAGTGAACTTGAGCATATCACACTATCTAATCTTTACACATGGATCTAAAATATAAACTAAACTAGGTACCAAAGTCTTCTTGATGAACTCTTTCTTCAAGCCGACTCGATCCAAACCGTGATCCACCGAGCTTGACTCCACCGAGTGCTAGATATGACTTTGTCGTTTGAGCACTTGAATCACCATGGTGAAAGGCTTTAAAACATCTTCGTTAAAGCTAATCATCTACTAATATCTTTGTTGACTGATTTTTCCTGCACACAAAATTTGAATATTAGATCTGAGAATTAAAGGTGTGCGAGGTTCTCAATACTAATCCGCGGTAGCAGGGCTATGCGGGTCGTGATCCTCAGGGAGGGACTGCGATGGAAGCGTTAAGCAAGTTTCTCTAAAGTTTTTATCTTTTTTATTAGTTATGATGGTGGTATTTACAATGGGTGGTATTTACAGTGAAGTGGAAGAGAAAGAATTGGGAGATAGTGATTTAATCTACAAAAATAGAATAAAAGAAAAGAAAAGAAAACTAACCTTGGTTGGAGAAAATATGTGAAAACCTAACACTTTCTACCTTATTTCGGAGGCGTTGAACGCATAAACCATGGAATCAATCTCAGTCCGCTGTTCGCATTAGATCATCAAGCCTCGGGCAAGTATGAATTGATACGCCTCGAGGAGGAGAACATCTCCATGGAATATCGTTGGCACCACCAAGATTTGTTATACTTGTGCTTCGGTAATCGCTTGTATGCTCGTCACAGATCAAAAGAAATAACGTAGAAGAAAAAGAGAACAAAAAGAAAAGTAAAGCAAATAAATAAAAGCAAAAATTACCTTCATTAATTGATACAATGGAGAAGAGAAGCATACATCAGTGTCACCCTCAACATAGCCATCTCCCTCTCTTGAAAATAAAAAGAAAACGAAATCTAACCTAGAAGAAAGAGAAAAACCCTAAAAATCCTAACTTTGGCCCTTTGCTGGATTGTGTACTCTCTGTGTTGCATCTGCAGGGATATTTATAGGTGTTGGAAGATGTAGAGTCCTAGTACAACTCTCCCAAAAAGATCTTATCTCCAGAAATTCAAATCTGTCCTGCAACTTCTTATCATGTTGATCGCCGAAATCAGCTTATCTACGGATTGAATTGGAAAGTTTGATCAACATAAGAGTTGTAGGTCTTCAAGTCTTCTTTCTGGAGCATCTTGAATCATCGGATTTGCATAACTGTAGCAAAAGTTATAATTTAAACACTAAAACGTGTACAGTCTGAATCCGAATTCTTTGAATTTTTATCTTTGCACTCTCTTTGGCTTTTATCCTCATCCTGCAAGAGTTTAGGGTTGGGTAGAATTCTATCCTTCCCTCATCTTTAATAATTGCAACTTTGACAATTGATATTTGCATTTTGACTCTTGGGCTTCAAATATGGGCTTGGATCTGGGCTTTTGGGCTCTTTAGGCTTTATTTATTGTTAACATAATAATTCGAGGCCTGCACACAATAAATTACAAATTATTAATAAATGTGCAGAATTAAATGAATAAATATGAAAATGTGATGGTAAATATGATGATAAAAATGCACTTTTCACTACCAATCACACCCCCACACTTATCTTTTTGCTCGTCCTCGAGTAAAAACAAAGAAAAAGAAAAGTTAATCTAACCTAACTCACTTTCGTAGGAATCACGATTGCACTTAGCACGTGCAACAAGCCGTTAAACCTCTAGGTTACCCTAGAGGACGAGTGTTGTCTCGTGAGGGTTTTCAGCGGATTGCACCCACAAAATCCATAAAAAAGAAAATATTTGAATTATTATTGAAGAGACTAAGTAGTATATAAGTTTTAGGATCCTCATTTTTATTCATTCTTCAAACCTAGTCTTTATAAAGTCAATTGTTATTCATTTTAGGTAAGGATTAAATTGAATTTCTAATATAGTCTTTTTCGTTACCAAAAGTCATACGCACCCTTGTGAATCTAGGAATTCCTTAACTTGGACTCTCATGCCTCTTTATTATTTTTATAACATCATCTAATTTTCTTTCGTGTAAGTATCAAGGCTTCTTGAGGCCCTCATACCTAACTAATTGACTATTAGATGTGTTAATATATTCATTTTTTTTTTATTTTTTTTTGGCATGTATAACTCATCTAATTTTCTTTCGTATAAGTATCAAGGCTTCTTGAGGCCCTCATACCTAACTAATTGATTATTAGATGTGTTAATACATATATTATTTTTCTTAGTCTTCTTAGGCTTTCTAATCCACCCATGTAACGAACTTAAAGTCGATGACTCCCAAACCGGTTGGCTTTAGGGCACCAAGTGAGAAAACACCCCGCGGACTCAAATTCGAGTGAACTAGACCCCAAACTAAGGATTTTATTTTATTTACTCACCTTTAGGCATGAATACTTATGCTTCTTGAGGCACATGTATCAGCTTAATTGGTGATTTTTTTTCTTCTTTTTTTTTTCTTTTTTTTTTTTTATGAGGCACAAGGTCTTTGTCTTAGAATCCTAGATATGCATTTCGTATGCACATTTCATTAAGGTAAAAATCAAGACTAATTATTTATTCAATTTCTCCTCCTATACCTAAAGTTTAAACAATTTATTTATTTTGACCAAGTTTTTAGAAATCCTAATCATGATTTTCCTAATTCTTAAAACTAACTTAGATTTCTTTCAAAAATAAGTCAAAATATTTCCTTTTTATAACATTTTTTTTAAAAATTTTTTTTTTAGATTTTTTTTTTTTTTAGACAAATTTTTGTTAGTTTCTACCTATGTTAGTATGTTAGTAAAGCCCACCCCCACACTTACCTCATGCATTGTCCTCAATGTATGAAATGAATGCATATATGCATGAAAAAGAACAAGGGAAGGCGGAAAATTACCTTAGGGGGTGGTTCCGGTGGTGGTCTAATTGGGCCAAGCGTTGCTACCCAATCAAGATAACAGATAATTTGGTGGAACCCACCAGAAACTTTTCTTACATAACCCACTAAAATATATGTATAATTATATTTTAGTATTTCCACCCCATCAAATTTCCAAATTTCATAATAAATTTCAGAGTTAATTGTCTCAACCTCCTTGTCCCAAAATGGAATATGAAAAGATGGAATTATTGACTTGGACATTATAGGTGCGGGAACGAATACCGACTCAGGGAAGAAGCTCAAATCAAGTAAGGGCTCAGGAGTCAGGCTAAGTTCATGAAGTGGGTCCAAATCAATAAATTGAAGATCAAGTTCACAATCTTCTTCCCACAATGGAATGTGACCTAATATGGATGATATCTCTTTACTTCCAATATTAAGGAATTCTAGCTCATCGCCATACAATTCTTCAAAACTAAGGTCAACATCGTCCGTCAGAATTGTACAATCAATTTCAGAAGTAAAGAGATTATGAGAATCTAGGTCAAGTTCAATATGATCATCTAAAATGGGTGATTCAATTTCATAATGAATTGGAATAGGATCCAATGTTGACTCGGGAAAAGTGAAATCAGGTGGAGACACTGGAGTCATTATTGGATCAGGAAATAAAATTGAATCATCAAGTGGAAGATCATGATCATATTCAAGCTCAAGTTCTAATTCAGGAAAAGAAAAACTTGCCAAGTTATCAAAAATTGGAGTTTCGGCAAGTTCACATGATGGTACTGAATTAGAATCTTGTTGTCCAAAGCAACTTGGTTCGTCGGCTCTAAGCGAGTGGTCAGCGATATCAGAATCAGCCGGACGGTGAGAACGTAAGCATTGAACCATCAAATCTATGTCATGATCACGGGCTAATTTAGCCTCAGTCATGGCAGCTAGCATCCCTTCATAGTCGATAGGTGGATCATGTTCTGATTGGACTTGAAAATAGGACGGGTAATCGTGATAAAGTTGTGAGTCCGTGGACTCACGTATCATCATGTCTAAGATTGATGGTGATTTTTGCTTGGACTTATTTATACTCATCATTTCCAAGATAGATGGATTTCTATTCTGAATGGGTGGATCTGAGTATGAATCTTGGGAAGAATGTGGACTAGATGGATATGGAGGACAATTTGGTTGAGAATTAGACTCGGGGGACTCGAAACCCCATGAACTCTGTGACGAGTTGAAATTATTATGGAAATTATAGTCATAAGATGGGGGGTGTGGGTTATATTCATTCGGATAAGACCATTCCGGCACACTAGATTGGTCAAAGTTAGGGTATGACGGGTTGGTAATATCCGAATAATAGTTAGGGGTGTAATATGGATTAAAATTGGAATTATTCTTATATGCCATATCACACCAACACAAACACAACAAACAAAAAAAAGAAAAATTCTAACCTAAGTTAGGGTAGACCTATGACCTAGACGACTCCTAACTGGTTAGACCGTCCACAGGAGGTTGGGTGCAGACTTTGACCACAAGTTAATCAGCCAGGTCAGGGCAAGAGTGGTGGGAGGTTTTCTGTCAAAGACGTTCCTTAATTAAATAACCACCAATCTTCGGGCTTTCGGCCCTCAATCCCTTTCCTAGACACTGATTTGGCAAGAGTCAACTTCCAACACTGTTCCCCCTTAGGATAATCTCCTATTGAGTCCGAGATGTCCCTAGGGCCAACGTCTACTAATTTTTAAGTTAGGCTTGGGTTAGTGAGTGCTTGGGATATGATTTTTGGGCTAAGGAAGGGTGATGAAATCCCCACCTTATCTTGTTAATGGGTTATGCCCTTAAGATGAATTAGTGCAAGTGTACAAGATAAATAGATAGAATTCACTCAAAGCAAATAATCAACCAAGAGATGAGTCCTATTCTACATGCAATGCGTACGTACCTTGCTCTCCAGCACTCTTCAACAGTAAATAAAAATAATTGAAAAGACACGTGCCTAATATGCAAACGTCTAATCAAATTTTATTTTTAACAACCAATAATTTACTGTTGAATTATTAGCAATTTACAGGTATATCACAGAACAAATCAGAAAGAGAGCAGAAAGCAGAATTTTTAACTTGAAGCACCCTGCAAAAAATTTGATCAGTAATTCACCACTGTTGCCGCGTTTCCGCGGCTCTGGCCGCGGATCCGCGGCAAAACAGTGGGTTCTGGTGCTCTGCCTTCGAGGGCAGAGGCACAGAATAGCAATATGTCCACTGCTGCTGCTATGTTTCTGTTTCCTGTTCTCCAAACCTGCAAACAGAAAAGAATAAAGAATTAGTTAAAAATTAAATTTTTATTAGAGATAAACTTACCGTCCCTCCCCGGCAACGGCGCCAATTTGTTGACTGATTTTTCCTGCACACAAAATTTGAATATTAGATCTGAGAATTAAAGGTGTGCGAGGTTCTCAATACTAATCCGCGGTAGCAGGGCTATGCGGGTCGTGATCCTCAGGGAGGGACTGCGATGGAAGCGTTAAGCAAGTTTCTCTAAAGTTTTTATCTTTTTTATTAGTTATGATGGTGGTATTTACAATGGGTGGTATTTACAGTGAAGTGGAAGAGAAAGAATTGGGAGATAGTGATTTAATCTACAAAAATAGAATAAAAGAAAAGAAAAGAAAACTAACCTTGGTTGGAGAAAATATGTGAAAACCTAACACTTTCTACCTTATTTCGGAGGCGTTGAACGCATAAACCATGGGATCAATCTCAGTCCGCTGTTCGCATTAGATCATCAAGCCTTGGGCAAGTATGAATTGATACGCCTCGAGGAGGAGAACATCTCCATGGAATATCGTTGGCACCACCAAGATTTGTTATACTTGTGCTTCGGTAATCGCTTGTATGCTCGTCACAGATCAAAAGAAATAACGTAGAAAAGAAAAAGAGAACAAAAAGAAAAGTAAAGCAAATAAATAAAAGCAAAAATTACCTTCATTAATTGATACAATGGAGAAGAGAAGCATACATCAGTGTCACCCTCAACATAGCCATCTCCCTCTCTTGAAAATAAAAAGAAAACGAAATCTAACCTAGAAGAAAGAGAAAAACCCTAAAAATCCTAACTTTGGCCCTTTGCTGGATTGTGTACTCTCTGTGTTGCATCTGCAGGGATATTTATAGGTGTTGGAAGATGTAGAGTCCTAGTACAACTCTCCCAAAAAGATCTTATCTCCAGAAATTCAAATCTGTCCTGCAACTTCTTATCATGTTGATCGCCGAAATCAGCTTATCTACGGATTGAATTGGAAAGTTTGATCAACATAAGAGTTGTAGGTCTTCAAGTCTTCTTTCTGGAGCATCTTGAATCATCGGATTTGCATAACTGTAGCAAAAGTTATAATTTAAACACTAAAACGTGTACAGTCTAAATCCGAATTCTTTGAATTTTTATCTTTGCACTCTCTTTGGCTTTTATCCTCATCCTGCAAGAGTTTAGGGTTGGGTAGAATTCTATCCTTCCCTCATCTTTAATAATTGCAACTTTGACAATTGATATTTGCATTTTGACTCTTGGGCTTCAAATATGGGCTTGGATCTGGGCTTTTGGGCTCTTTAGGCTTTATTTATTGTTAACATAATAATTCGAGGCCTGCACACAATAAATTACAAATTATTAATAAATGTGCAGAATTAAATGAATAAATATGAAAATGTGATGGTAAATATGATGATAAAAATGCACTTTTCACTACCAATCAATCTTGATTAGAGATCTGAAGCTAAACATCACAAGATTATTAGTAAACACAACTACATGAGTTAATCATCTTCAAAACTAGAGTGGAAGGCCTCTGGGCCAACAGAAACATGCCGTCACAGGTTGCAAGCCTCACTCCTAACCCAGATAGGAGTTGCTGAAAGCCGTACCTGGAAACAATTAGTCCAGCAAGGCGAACATGAAGAAGAGATATCACCAGGGTTGAGGCAGAAGAAAATAAGCGCAGGCCCAAAAAGTCGATAAGGCGCACGCCAGAAGTATCTTTCCAGTCAAAAAGGAAGGATATATTGGCAACAGAGATGAAATCTCCTGTTAAACCTTAGCCGACCAGAGGGGATGGTTCTTCAAGTCAGCCGCGCGCCAATAGTCAGTAGTCCTTCAAGGACGAGCATGTCAATTCGTTATTCAAGTTACTCAACAAAAGCAACAGATTAAAGCTGTCTGAAACTAGACATCTTGAGGAGGTCGGTAAGACTGACAATGCCAACTACTGCTTCTACCACAGGATGTTGGGCACCCTATCAATAGTTATTACATCTTCAAAGACATCTTTCAAGTTTTGATTGATGCAGAGGTGCTTAAGCTCCGCCTAGAACAGAAGAAAGTGATGACAAACATGACGTCGTTTCTTCAGTTCAGGGATCAACTTCTGACACCGGCCGTAGTAGTTCCCATTCCGAAAGGGGAACTAAGAATGATCAATACAGATCCATACCACCAACAAGAGAAAGGTCTCGTGCCTGTTTCTACGCCTCAGGGAGAAATCATGTGGGTTCATCCCGACCTTGTGAAAAACCAACAATGGACTACTGTTACCAACAAAAAGTCAAAAAGCAAGACAAAAACTGCACCTTGTAATATGGTGTACGCCTCTTCCCGGGAAGTAGAGACTGATGTCCTCTCACTAACCGATTCGGAGGAAGAGACAATCGTCCTTGCCGCAGAGCTCAATATACGTCTCGTGGCTAAAAATCATTCGGGTCAGTCGTATTTGAAGAAATACGATGAGTTGGCGGCAAATCCGCCTAAACCTACTTCAGAGCCAATCAACCCATTGACGAAGCAACCGTGGAGAAGCAGAAGCAGCCTCGGTATTCCAAGGCTCTCCCAAAGGACAAAGCGGAAGGATTATCAACACCTTACCGCTTTGATGTCTTAGCGCAATTGGCTAACATCCCGGTTAGGATCACTCTTTACGAGCTCCTAAGACTGTCGAAGTCAACA
Source organism: Agave tequilana (assembly GCA_038442645.1). Lineage (NCBI taxonomy): Eukaryota > Viridiplantae > Streptophyta > Magnoliopsida > Asparagales > Asparagaceae > Agave > Agave tequilana. The sequence continues at coordinate 23,254 of JAVJIF010016116.1, forward strand.
AGAGAAGCTCTGAGAGAAGCTCTAGCTGATGTTGAGGTCTTCATCACTGAGATCCCAGCTGGACCATAGGAGAAAGACGAAGAAGACTGCCTCCACACCTCTCAACATGCTCCCTGCATCACCTTCACGCCAGATGACATGCAGGTCAAGGAAAAACATGATAGACCCCTGTACTTCACAGGGTATATTAGATCGTCTAAAGTGAGCCGCATTCTGGTAGATCCAGGATCCGCGTTGAGCATTATGCCTCACAAGGTCATGCAGCACTTGGGGATCCCCACTCACCGATTGAACGCCACCCAAACCACTATTTATGGTTTCAATGCCAATGGTACAAGAGAAAGGTCTCGTGCCTGTTTCTACGCCTCAGGGAGAAATCATGTGGGTTCATCCCGACCTTGTGAAAAACCAACAATGAACTACTGTTACCAACAAAAAGTCGAAAAGCAAGACAAAAACTGCACCTTGTAATATGGTGTACGCCTCTTCCCGGAAGTAGAGACTGATGTCCTCTCACTAACCGATTCGGAGGAAGAGACAATCGTCCTTGCCTCAGAGCTCAATATACGTCTCGTGGCTAAAACTCATTCGGGTCAGTCGTATTTGAAGAAATACGATGAGTTGGCGGCAAATCTGCCTAAACCTACTTCAGAGCCAATCAACCCATTGATGAAGCAACCGCGGAGAAGCAGAAGCAGCCTCGGTATTCCAAGGCTCTCCCAAAGGACAAAGCGGAAGGATTATCAACACCTTACCGCTTTGATGTCTTGGCGCAATTGGCTAACATCCCGGTTAGGATCACTCTTTACGAGCTCCTAAGACTGTCGAAGTCAACAAGAGAAGCTCTGAGAGAAGCTCTAGCTGATGTTGAGGTCTTCATCACTAAGATCCCAGCTGGACCATAGGAGAAAGACGAAGAAGACTGCCTCCACACCTCTCAACATGCTCCCTGCATCACCTTCACGCCAGATGACATGCAGGTCAAGGAAAAACATGATAGACCCCTGTACTTCACAGGGTATATTAGATCGTCTAAAGTGAGACGCATTCTGGTAGATCCAGGATCCGCGTTAAGCATTATGCCTCACAAGGTCATGCAGCACTTGGGGATCCCCACTCACCGATTGAACGCCACCCAAACCACTATTTATGGTTTCAATGCCAATGGTACGCACCCATTTGGAAAGATCAAACTCAAATGTCAGATTGGGGACCTGAGATCTGAAGTGACGTGCTATGTGATTGATGTCGACACTTCGTATAATTTGCTGCTGGGATGATGTTCGGAAGGGGATTGATTGTATTGAGAGAGGGTTAGAGTAAACCGTTGATGTCCTGGTACTGACGATCTAAAACTCCAAATGTGTGTGAGGGTTTACTTTACTCCTTCTGAATCACCGTTCGTAGCATAAGCTAAGACTGGTCGTATCCGCAGGGAGGGTTAGCAATAGAAGCATTCAAGATTTTTATATTGAGATTCGAAGAAGAAAAACGAAAGTTCTTCTTTGTTTAGAAATGAAAGACAAAATGACATAGAAAGTAAGTGAAAAATCTTTGTGGGTTTTGTAAAGAAAAGGTAAAACGGAAAGAAAGATGGAAGGAAAACGGAGATATTTGAAAAGAGAATGTTTTAAGAAAAGGATCTTTGAAGTACTATAAAAGAAAAGACACGACTAACTAACATTCTAATCTACTAACTTACTACTTTCATTGGGTGATGCATGCCTCATATAGATTCATCGGCAATAGGATATCTTGCTTTGTCGAGTTAATGTATTGTCCCATATCGAAAATGTGTTCTCATCTAGCTTTGGCTAGTAGCCTCCTTGAATCATCGGCTCTCTAAATAAATTTTCAATAATAGAACAAGAATAGTCACCCTTTAGGTATGCTAAACAATAATGCAAGATTCATTAGTCCATCAAAGCTATAATTAAGCTAGCATGAAATAAGAAACTCGTATAATAGTCGTTAGCATAGTGAAGTGATCCATCCTCATGTTCCATCAAGGCACTTGTTCTAAAGACAAGGCTCTAAGTGAGGCTCACATGAATCATATGGAGGGGTACAAAGCATTTGCTAAAAATTTGAACACAACTCATCTTCATGGGAGTAAAATAGACTTGTAAAGTTGCAAGACTAAAAATAAAGCATCCAATGATTCATATGAGTTAGCAATTAACCAAGAGTTAGTAGTTAGTAGAGTTAGAAGTTAGTAAGTCATGTTAATGAGTTAGCTAGACATGAAAATAAAGAACAAGCAACAATTCATTGTAGAAAGTAAGTACAAGAAGGTAAAAACTTGAAGAAGAAAGTGCACTAGAACAAAAAAAGATTGGAAGAATGAAAGATTAATCCTTGTATTGAGTTGTCACCTTCTCTAATTACAAAGATTTCTCACCTTCATTCTCTCTTTTCTGGATTCTAGAAGGAGAAAAAGAAAATTACATAAGAGACTAAAGAAAACCTAGAGAAATCCTAACAATTTTCATAACAAAAGAATGCTACTTTCTCCTCCTCGATTACAGAGGCCCTAGGGGTCTATTTATAGCCTTCAGGAGACGAGGCCTTTCCACCACAGCCATTGGATCAAACGCTTGATCAATGGCCAGAGGACTGCCGCGGATCCGCAGCCAGAGCCTCGTTTCCGCAGCAGAATCTTGGCCGTTGTGCCAGCGAATTTTCTGCCATTCTGTTATTGCTCGTGTGCCTAGCTGGATCTTCTAGAAAGTGGAGAATATGCTTGGATCAATTCAGATCTGGGCTTTCTTCTTGTGGACTTCTTGTGGGCTTCTAAATTAATCTTTTAATTCTCTTAAAAATCATTATTGTTGAGCCTTCTTCTCCATTAGTGTTGGACCTGAAAAAGAGAGAAAAAAGCAATAAAAATCTCATATTTATTCATATAAAGCATAGTATGGTAGTGTAAAATGATGCATTAATGAACTCCAATCAGATGACCGTGTCTATCAAGTTATGAAGTATATTGACGGAGGTGAGAAAGTCTGAACGTTGATCGTCGAAAGACATCCGCTTATGGGGATAGAGAACTACTTCACAGACTCCCTCCTATACCAAAATTCTCTGGAGACGAATGAAATCCCCAGCCAGAAGAACCAGACTCTAGTAATGAAGCTGACATTGAACTAGAGGCAGAAGAAGAATGTCTTTGGAGCTGAACCCACTTGTAACAAACATTAATAAGCTTGATGTCAATAACCCCGCCAATGATGTAGGCGTGATAAATTAATGAAGTGTTAGATTTGGCTTACTTTTTTGTATTTGCTTCTGATTCCGTGCCGTCAGACACTAATACCGAAGTGGGCAATAGGTGCTCTGACATCATTACATGTACCGGTGAGGTCATCCCTTACAGCATATCAAGGCATCAGTGATGCATAAGAATCGTTATTCATGGTCCCAGTAAGACGCAAAAGTCAAAGACCAATCCTTTTTGGAAGAGTCGAGTGCAAATCACTAACTCGCGAAGACTCTGAAAACGAGGATGAATCTCCTCAATTCTCTCATTATGAGCCAAATGTACTCAGAACAATGGAGAACATGGGTACAACCTAACAAATTATCCTGGCTTAAACTTTGACAAAGGAAGGAGAACACTGCTTCGAACCTTCGATCCAAAAGGAAAGCCCCTGATTATTATCATCGAACTCGCAGGGGATTGGGCTATGTGTCAACTCCAATCTCGTGGGCCTCTGAGTCTAAAGAGTCATTATTTCACTAATGCTCGTCAGGCACGTTATCGTGGGAGTCAGGTGTCAGTGTCGGCAGCATCTTCAAAGAAATCTCAGTAAACATGGTTTCAACAAGCCACCCATAAGATGGAGATAAAAAAATGATCCAGTCAGATACAAATCCTTCGATCAAATACCTAAACACTCTCTAGGATATTCGCTTTGAACAGTATGAACCACTCACAGAGGATATGGTCGCCCAGATCAATCAGGGAGATGAGGCTAATCCTAAGCCCATCTTTATAAGCGAAAGCTTATCACCTACCGAGAAGGAAGATCTAATATCTCTTGTGCGGGAGTATATAGATGTTTTCGCTTGGAATTACGAGGATATGCCTGGGCTCGATCCTCAAGTGGCTATGTATCGCCTCAACATTAATTCGGATGTGAAATCAGTCAAACAACAATAGCAACGGTTCCGTCCAGAAATGATGGAAGTAATCAGTCAGAAGTCAAGAAGCTTATAGACTCCGGTTTTATCAGGAAGGAGCAACACCCTTATTGTGTAGCCAATATCATCCCCGTTACCAAGAAAAATAGGAAGATCTGGGTTTGCATTGATTTTCGTGATCTAAATGAGGCCTGTCCTAAAGATGAATTTCCCTTTCTAATCACAGATGTCATGATCGACAACACGTCTGGGTTTGAACGGATGTCCTTCATGGATAGATTCTTGGGATACAATCAAACCAACCCTGATGATGAAAAGCATACAACATTTAGGACGCCATGGGGTGTATTGCTATATTGTCATGCCTTTCGGATTAAAGAACGTGGGGGCAATATACCAGAGAGCTATGAATGTAGTTTTCCAGGAGCATATACGCAAAAAAGTGGAATGCTACGTCGATGACATTGCAGTAAAAAGTCATGCCAAAGGCGATCACAAAGCAGATCTGAAGATAATATTCGATATCATGCTAGCACATCAGTTAAAAATGAATCCCACCTGGGGGTAGCCACTGGTAAATTCCTAGGGTTTATTGTTACAGCCAAAGGAATCCACCTTGGCCCAGAGAAAGTCTGCGTTGTCTAGGAGAGGCAACCTCTAAAAAGTCTTAGAGCTTAGAGGATTGCAAGAGAGGCTGGCATATATACGAAGGTTTATCTCCAATCTCTCAGGACAATACCAACCCTTCGCCAAATTGAAGAAGAAGGGTGTTTCATTATTTTAGGACGATGCTTGCCAATAAGCGTTCGAAGATATCAAACGGTACCTCACGTGACCACCTGTTCTTACAGCTCTGTTGTCAGGAAAACCTTTCTTGATATATATCGAGCGATGGATCATTCTTTAGGAGCTTTGCTAGCCCAAAATAATGATCAGGGATACGAGTAAGCAATCTACTACTTGAGTAGAACTATAATCGAAGACGAATATCGGTAAAACCTGATTGAAAAGGAATATTTGGCATTGGTATTCGCCATCCAGAAAATGCGACACTACTTGGTAGGCCAAACTATACATGTCATATCAAAAGTCGATTCTTTAAGATTGCTTATAACAAAGCCATCATCACTAAATGGTCGATTGGCAAAATAGGCCATGTTGCTCTCCCAATATGAGATGCAATTCCTGCCACAAAAAGCTGTGAAGGGACAGGCGGTGGCAGATTTCCTGGCGAGCATCCAGATCCAAGGGTGACCAAACTTTGTGAGGACCTCCTAGATGAGGTTGCTGAAGTTTGCTTAACCCAGACATCTTTTGAAGGACAGGTGTGGCAACTCTTCTTCGATGGCACATCGAGAACGAGTCCGTTAGGAAATATTGTAGTAGGAGTAGGGGTAGTACTTGTCTCCCCACAGAACTACGTAATCCCTCATGTATTCTCATTAACCGAGCCATGTTCCAACAATGTAGCGGGATACAATGCTCTCTTGATCGGGATGCAAATCGCAGATGAGATTGGCGTTAAAAATCTTGAAGCATATGGTGACTCAAAGCTCATCGTTAACCAAGTTTGTAGGAAGTACGAAGTCAGACATAAAGACTTTGTACCTTATCATAACGTAACTATCTACATGGCCGAGAGGTTCAGAAACTTTTACATCGACCATGTACCTCGCCAACAAAATGCACATGCAGATGCACTGGCGTCTCTCGCTGCTTCCTTGGCTCTTCCAGTCGGAGTAGTAGAGAAAATATTCATCTATATCCATGACTTGTATTGTCCAAGATTCGCTTTTGAAGACCACCAAAAGCCGACAGGAGACCGTAAAGTCGAAGAAGAGACTTCAACAGGTCCGAGCTCAGGGATTGGCGATTCCCATACATTGAATATACATTGTACGACATCTTTCCTGATGACCCAAAAGAGGTGGCTGCCATTAGAAGGAAAGCTCCAAATTCTTCTACAATGCGATCACAAAAGCACTGTATCGCCGATCGCATGATGGGATCCTCCTCCGCTTGTCATAAAAGGAGGCGCAAGGAAACTCAAAGAAGCACATGATGGTACTGTTGGACCAAAGACCTATCATTCTAGCTTTGATGATGATTAACTCATGTATTTATAGTTTACTAATGATCTTGTGCTTAATTTGTTTCAGATTTTTGATCAAGATCTTAGTAGGTGATTAGCTTCAACAAAAGAGTTTTGGAGCTTTCACGTGTTGATTCAAGAGTTCGCGCATCAAGATCGCATCAAGTATTCAAGAGGAATCTAACTCATTGGATCAAGGTTTGGACCAAGTCAAGAAGGAGAAGAAGATTTTCAAGAGAAAATTTTCAAGAAGACTTGTGTCGAGTTTTGTAAGTGTCAAGATTTTTTAGATAAAATATAAAGGATAGATTAGTTGGTGGATTGCTCAAGTTCATTTACACACACATACAGGATTTAGATGTGTTTTAGAAAATCCTGTTTTGATTTTTTTTAGCTTCAAAATGTACATGTGTTTTATCAAAACTTATTTTAGAGCTTATTATTAAAAACATAGATATTTTATCTTATATGTGTAGTGGATCATATCCATACACACTAAACTTCAAAAGTATTTATAATAACCTATTTTTGTATTTGGAGAAGTTTTGAAAAAATTATTTTTCGATTTGGAGATTATTTTTGAAAAATACAGTTTTTGTTTAAAGCCAAAATTCTATATTATAAAAATGGTTCAAATTATTTGTAATATGTATTGATTTTAATCAAACATGTTTGTATATCAAAGTATATTAATGAACTTATTTTTGTAAAATTTATGAGAATTTACGGGATTTTATTAAAGATAAAGAGACCAACTTTTAATCCCTAAAAAATATGACCAGACCTTCTGGCGGTCTTCCGGACGGTCGACCGGGACAGAAGTCAGTCGACCGGATCGGTCGACCGATGTGCACAAACGTGCACAGCCAGGGGCCGGTCGACCGCCCAAAGAGCTTTGCTCTCTGGAACTACCCCGATCGACCGGGCGGTCGACCGCTAGGTCAATGCTCAATTTCGGTCGACCGTCCGGTCGACCGCTTTTCCCAACGGTCGAAAATTCGACCGTTGGCGGTCGACCGATATCAGGGTTTCCTGCTGAGTTGGCTCCAACGGCTATATTTTTTAGGCTTATAAATTGGGGCTGTTTTGGGCTGTTTTTCATAAGATTAGAGGAGAGTTTTTGTGCTAGTTTTTCTTACCTTTAAAAGTATTTATCTCTACTTGTTTTAGAGCAAATACTTCCATATCAAAAGGAGAGTTTTTCAAGAGTGTTTTGAAAAAGAGATTTCTTAATTTTTTTCCTCCATCATTCTATCTTGTTTTCTCACACATACTTGAGCTATCCATTGCTATATCAATCCTCTAGGGATCTTTGTTGTGAGAGTATTTGAGGTGATCAAAGTGTTGAGATCTCTAAAGTGTTCTACTTTGTACTTGAGGAGGCGAACTTGCGGGTTCGTGTTGTTTCGAGCTCTTGTGGGAGCTCGGTGTAAAGGTGCGACCTCGGCAAGCAAGTGTGCTTGCGTGTAATGTTTTCGCAGGAACAAGTGAGGGGACTAGTGAGTCCAAGAGTTCTAGTATAAACTTCTTGTAGGTGTTGCGGCACCGATTGATCCGGTGGGATCGTTTTTTGTGGAAATCCATCATAGTGTTGAAGGCCAGGTGATTAGTCTCTAAAACTGCATATTTTCATACCACATCTTCACATTTATTTCATATTAAATTCTGCTAATGAATACCTCTCTTGCATGTTTCTAGGTCCATGGTATGCAATGAAGAAGAAGACCCTAAATTATCATTTAATGGGTGATTAAAGGTTTATAATATAGCCATTGACTTTGGAGAGCTGATTCGTCAAAACCAGGGGCCCAAAACCAGAAACCAAGATCTACATCTGATAGGGAACAGACGCGACAGCGCGCGGCTCTAGAAGAGCCGCGAAAATGCAGCTTTGGTCGCGTTTCTGTGGCCGTACGGGCGCGGCCGCGCCCGTACTTTGGGCTAGGGTTTGCCCCCTGGCCCCTCTTTCCCCTGGTACCTATAAATAACTCTTGGGGTTTCCATAGCAGAAGATATGCAATGTTTTAGGGTAGTTTCATCTCCATGTTGTAGTTTAAGGTAGTTTAGTTTAGTTTTTCTTCTTCCTCTTTGTATTTTCCATTTCTTTTAGATCTTGTAATAGGAGAGAGAGTGATACATGAGTAGAAAGCAAGAGTACTTGTAATAGAAGGTGACAAGCTTTAAAAGGTTCTTTCTTTACCTCTCTTTGTTTTCTATCTAACTTCTTTTACATGTTTAGCTAATCTTTTCTCTCATGGCAACTAACTACTAACCATTAACTAGTCTAACTTCTTACTTGATAATCCACATGAATCTAATAGCCTTTACTTGGCCTTGCTCTCGCAAGAGCCATTGATGGTTCATGATGATGGATCTAACACTCTAACATCTAACTCTCTAATAAGCTAACATTATTTTATTCCATGCTTACTCTTGTTGGATTTTGATGGTTTAAGGGTAACTTTCACTTATTGGTTGAATTTTGATGTGAAAGTTAACATATGAGGCATGCTTTGCAAAGCTCTTGAACCAAGGACTAGTGATGGCCAATGATACATGTGAGGCAACTATCACTAAGAGGTTAGCATGTTAGCGAAGTCATTAGTAGTTAGTAGTCATGAGTTTTTTTTATCTTTTTACTTTATTTTAGAAATATATCAAAAACCAAAAATATCTTATCTTCTATGTTTCCCACTTCTTCGTATTTCATCGTACTCTTCTCTCTTCATTCTTTCTTTTCTTTTCTTTTGATTCGTTAAAACATTGAAGAACTTTTAACACACATGTAAACATTCTGGTAAAGCTTCTATCGCCTCCCGTCCCTGTGGATTCGACTCATTTTAACCTCTATGCTATAACGGAAGTATCGAGGTTTAAATCTTGATTTCATTACATACACTTTTCGTGCGTGGTTTTTCACCAATCAAATTTTGGCGCCGTTGCCGGGATAAGAACGGTTTGTTCACGTTTTTGTTAACCTTTCTTCTTTGTTTTTAGTGTGCATGTTAAATTTTTAGCGTTGCAGAAGTCCACACATGCTCTTATGTGGTTAGGTAAATTCTTATATATTCTTATACTCTGCTGCTAATTTTTGTTTATATTACCTGTGCACTGTAAATAATTTTAAGAACTAAAACACAGAAATTGGATGCTTTAAAACGGTTTAGACATTTGCATTTAGGCACGTTGTCAATTTTCATTCTAATATACTGTATTTTGTTCTTGTATTGTTGTGACCTTGACGGAGGTGTACATATTGCAAAGCATATAGTTAGGACAAACACGTGGGTGATTAACTCTCTTTGTTATTCATTCTTATCTATATTGCACCCTTGCACAAATTAAACTTAAGGGCAAAACCAAAGACAACATAAGGTGGGGAAGTTATTACCCTCCCTTAGCCCAAAAATCACCTCCCAACTCACACAACCCAAGCCTAATAAAAATTGCTAAACGTTGGCCCTTAGGGACATCTCAGACTCATTTAAGAGATTGACCTAAGGGGGAAGTTGTTAGAAGTTAACTCTTATCAAATCGGAGTCTAAAGTTGGGAATTGAGAGGTGAAACCTCGAAGAACAGTGATTTGGCATAATTAGGCCCGTTGCTCTGGCACGGATACCTCCCACTAATCTTGCCCCTACCTGACCGATTAACTCGTTCTGACAATATATCCCCCTGGACAGTCTAACCAGTTAGGAGTCATCTAGGTCTAAGTCAACCCTAGCATCGACTTGTTTTCTTTTTCTTTTTCTCTGTTTGTTTGTTTGTTTGTTTGTTTTCTTTTTTGTAAATTGTGAAATGGATTTTAACAACAATAATTCTTTCAATCATAATATGAATCCATATTTCACCCCGACCTCATTTGACTCGGATAACTCCAACTCGACTATGTACAACATGAACCAACCATATATATACCGAGTTAGGATTATTTGACTCAATATGACCCATACCCCCAATCATATGACCATAATTTTCAAAATGACTTCCACTCTTCACAGAGTTCATGGGGATTTATCTCTCTCGAGTCAAATTTTTAACCACCTTGTCCACAATTTTCATTCCCCGATTTGGATCCATATCCTTCTTTTCCTGTTCCACCAACCGAAAAAAATCTAATTTGGAAAGGAGTATGGAAGTCATGCTTGAGTCCTAACAACAAATTCAAGATTTGCTTAATTCACAATCCTTCCCAAATCAAACTTCATATACTTCTTTTCTAGAACATCCAATTGAAGAAGAATCTAAGGTAGAAGAGCGTTTGGAAGTCTTTTGTGAAAAATTGCAACGATTTCAAAATATATTGGACTCATCATCTCAACCAAAATTTCAAGAGTCCTACTCATCTTTTCTAGTCTCACCGATTCAAAATGAACAACCATCAATACTGGATTTGAGTATGGAACCCTTGCGTGAGTCCGAGCAGCAATCGCAAAATCCGAGGACTCATAATTTCACCACAATTTTCAAAATCAACTTCCATACTCGTCTTTTCAAGAAGAACCAATTGCTAAAAGTATAAAAGATATGATTCAGAATCAAAATTCTGTTACACGGCCTATCAGTAGGTTATATTCACTAATGAGTGAATTGATCAATGAGAGCAAGGAAAGTATTTCTTGTTAACCTTTGACCGATCCTTATATTCCTAACTCTACTGATTAGACCCAAGAATCATGTCCCTTTGGAAATTCAGCTTCAATTTCATCATACCAACCTAAACTTGACCAACTTCAGATCCTTGACATTTTGGCAAGTTATCCTTTTCCCGAAATTTAACTTGAGCTTGAAAGTGATCCTGAACCTCAAGTTAGGAATTCCATTTCACTTTTTGATTCAATAATGACTCCAGTATCTTTACCAGATTTTTTCTCTATTCTGAAGTCAACATTGAATCCTGTACCCGTACACCGTGAAATTGAATCACCAATATCTTATGATCACACTTCATTAATGGGAAAAGTGTGTGAACATTAATTCTTTGGTTTGGACCCCATTTTTGAACCAATTTAGACCCCCATTTTTGAATCTCAACTTGATCTGAGTCAAATTCCCGAATGGATGTTGGTTTTTGTTCCCGTTGAGTCCAAATCCACCATCTCTCAGCATCACACTTCTTTGTTGGACAAGAAAGTTGAAGAACATGACTCAGTAATTCTTTTTGAAAATTGGCAATTAGATGGGGGTAATTTTTTCAATAAGATCCTACAGTTCTCCAACATTTTACTAGGTCATATTAGAAAGGTCATTGGTGGGTTCCTGCGAATTCCACATTTCGATTAGGTAGCAACACTTGGCCCAATCAGACCACCACCGGAGCCGCCACCATGAGGTAATTTTTCTTCTCTTCCCATTTGTTTCACATATATACACATTCACGATGCATTGAGGACAATGTATGAGATAAGTGTGGGGGAGGGTTTACTTACATAGTTTTACATTTTCTTTCTTTTACACTTCTTTTTAATTAAAAAAATTATAAAAACTCTTTTCTTTTCTTTTTACAAAACTTTTTAAAACATGGTAAATAATTTTGATTTATTTTTAAGAAAATTAAGATTATCTTAGGATGAAGACCTAAAAATATGAAATTTTAAACTGAGTCAAAATAATAGATCTTATTTAAATTTTAGGATAAGAAAGTAAGATTGGAAAGATAATTTGATCTTAAATTTTTTACCTTAGATTTTTGCACTTCACACTTACACAATTTTTGAGATTGAAACAAAGACTGATAATGCCATAATATATATATATATATATATATATATATATATATATATATATATATATAAAGATGATGATAATAAAAATCACTTATTGAAGCTGGGTAATTATACCTCAGAAAGCATGATTATTCATGCCTAAAAAGATGGACAAAATCAAAATAATCCCTTTTAGTTTTGTGACCTTGTTTACTTGAGTCCTTAAGTCTGAGGGATATTTTCTTATCTGATGCCCTAAGATCATCTGGTTTGGGAGTCACCGACTAAAGGCTCGCTATCCGAGTAATTAAGAAAGCCTAAGAAAACTAAGGGAAGAAAAAAATAAAATTATATATACACAAATCAATGGCATGAAAGTTAGAGTCGATATCCCAAAAATCTTCACAGTTCACAAAGTGCATATTTTTTACGAGTTTCATGAAAGATCAAAGAATCAATTCAATTATAATTCTTACATTTAATTTATAACAAGATTTTGCATTTCAACTTAGTTTAAGGAAGAATAATTTCTGGTTAACCTATGACCTTGGATCACTTATATTTTCGCAAAATACTTCAAACACTTTTCTCTATTTTAAAATGCGTTTTCAAATTACTAACATTTGATTTCTTTCTTTATGGATTTTGTGGGTCTAATCTGCTGAAAACCCTCAAGAGACAAAACTCCTCTTCTAGGGGTAACATAGAGGTTTAACGGCTTGTTGCACATGCTCAGTGCAATCGCATCACCTGCGAAAGTGATGTAATAATTCCTTTAGTTTTTTGTTTTGCTTGGGATGAGCAAAAGATAAGTGTGGGGGTGTGATAGTCTCTAAAACTGCATATTTTCATCTCACATCTTCACATTTATTTCATATTAAATTCTACTAATAAACACCTCTCTTGCATGTTTCTAGGTTCATGGTGTGCAATGAAGAAGAAGACCCTAAATCACCATTTAATGGGTGATTAAAGTCCTATAATCTAGCCATTGACTTTGTAGAGCTGATTCGTCAAAATCAGGGGCCTAAAACAAGAAACCGGGAACTGCATCTGACAGGAGATAGACGGGACAGCGCGCGGCGTGAGGCGCCGCGCGCGGCTCTAGAAGAGGTCGCGTTTCCGCGACCGTACAGGCGCGGCCGTGCCCGTACTTTGGGCCAGGGTTTGCCCCCTGGCCCCCCTTTTCCCTGGTACCTATAAATGCCCCTTAGGGTTTCCAGAACAGAAGACATGCAATATTTTAGGGTAATTTCATCTCCATGTTGTAGTTTAAGGTAGTTTAGTTTAGTTTTTCTTCTTCTTCCTTTTTGTATTTTTCATTTCTTTTAAATCTTGTAATAGGAGAGAGAGTGATACATGAGTGGAAAGCAAGAGTCTTGTAATAGAAGGTGACAAGCTATGAAAAGTTCTCTGTTTATCTCTCTTTATTTTCTATCTAACTCCTTTTACATGTTTAGCTAATCTTTTCTCTCATGACAACTAACTACTAACCACTAACTAGTCTAACTTCTTACTTAATAATCCACATGAATCTAATAGCCTCTACTTAGCCTTTCTCTTGTAAGAGCTATTGATGACTCATGATGATAGATCTAACACTCTAACATCTAACTCTCTAACAAGCTAACATTACTTTATTTCATGCTTGCTCTTGTTGGATTTTGATGGTTTAAGGGTAGCTTATACTTGCTGGTTGAATTTGGATGTAAAAGTTAACATATGAGCCATGCTTTGTAAAACTCTTGAACTAAGGACCAGTGATGGCCAATGATACATGTGAGGCAACTATCACTAAGAGGTTAGCATGTTAGCGAAGTCATTAGTAGTTAGTAGCCATGAGTTTTCTTTATCTTTTTACTTTGTTTTAGAAATATATCAAAAACCACAAATATCTTATCTTCTATGTTTCCAACTTATTCGTATTTCACCGTACTCTTCTCTTTTCATTCTTTCTTTTCTTTTCTTTTTATTCTTTAAAACATTGAAGAACTTTTAACACACACGTGAACATTCCGGTAAAGCTTCTATCGCCTCCCGTCCTTGTGGATTCGACTCGTTTTAGCCTCTATGCTATAACGGAAGTATTGAGGAAGCCAAAACACACACACTTTAAATTTTGAAACATACACTTTTCATGCGTGATTTTCCCCCGATCATCGGGACATAGAGCAAGGGCGCTCAAACCTCGAAACAAATCTCCCGTATTTGCGATTTCTCTCTCTATCTCTCACTTGTGTTTATATCTTGCATGCTTACTTTGCTTATATCTTTATATGCTTGATATATCTTGTGCTTAATTGTTACATGCTTGAAATTATTTGCTCACACTTGTATTCAACCAAGAGAGTCATAGTGGCACCTCAACTCTTATCTAGAGGAATCTTGAGGAGATAGTCCAGAGCCCTTCACTGAGAATTCGGTTACACTCATGTGTTATACCTTATGTATTTAGCTTAATAGTTTTAGTTTGCATAAATAGTTTTTAATTCCGCAATAATTCATCATTAGATTAGCTTATCACCTATTCACCCCCCTCTAGGTGAACTTCAATTGGTATCAGAGCTTGGTGCTTTTGATTTGGGTCTAACAATCTTGAGTTAAGGATCTTCATTTTTTAGCTAATCATAATATTTGTTTACACACACATGGATTTCGTGACACCTCCCATGTTTGACATTCTTAACATCCAAACTTGAAAACTTAAGATGTCCATGTACCTCAAAGCCCTAGGGATTAATGTTTATCTTACCACCATTAAAGATTCATATTGTTTAAATGGCAAGCGTCTAGAGGCTAATGCAAAAGCCATCCATGCATTAAAGAGTACCCTAAATGATGAATATTTATCTAAGGTTGCTAATTTTGATTCGGCTATTGTAGTATGGAACACTATAGTCTCTCTTGGCGAACAAAAGCAATACTATGCGGGGAGCGACTCGGATGATGGAAATGATGCTTCCAACATATGCTACATGATCCAAGGGGATAACCCTCTTGAGGTAAACTCTAAATCCGAGCTTGATGAGGATGTTGACATGTCTTATGATGAGCTTGCTTTATTTTGTCAACAACTTCTTAAAAAATATGATTTACTCAAAAAGGATAATAAAAGATTGAAAACAAAATATGATTCCATTTTAGAAGAAAAAGATTCCTTTCAAAATAAATTGGAATGCATCTCAAATGAAAATGAATTTTTAAAAAAGAGAATATTTCTTTATCTTCAAAATTAAACAATATTTGTGAAGGAAATAAATCTTTGAAAAATAAAATCACTTTGGTGGAAAAAGAAACAGAAATTATTTTGGAAGAAAATAACTCTTTGAAAAGAAAATTTGTTTCAA
The DNA here is from genome assembly GCA_038442645.1 of Agave tequilana. NCBI lineage: Eukaryota > Viridiplantae > Streptophyta > Magnoliopsida > Asparagales > Asparagaceae > Agave > Agave tequilana. The sequence goes on from JAVJIF010016116.1 coordinate 38,542, forward strand.
AAGAAAAAGAAAACTTTTCTAAAAAGAAAAAGGTTGTTGATTCTCATTCTTGCCACGCTCTTCATGCTACTATTAATAAAAATGAGATTCAATTTTTGAAAAATAGAATAAACTATTTAAGCTCAACTTTGAGCAATTGTGCATTCAATCATTCTGAATTGAAAATCTTGTTTCAAAAGTAATAAGCTCCACATGTTCATGCACATAACCCACGATATACATATGCACACTTTGCACATCATAATCACACTCATATGCATGTTAGAGTGTACAAATATACACATTGTAGCCGCAAAGGCCATTTAGCAAAGTTTTATTTTGGTAAAGTAAATTCTATAAATTTTGCTAATAATAATGTTTAGGTTTCGTATAATGCTAACCCCCATTGACCCAAAAGAAAATAGGTACCAAAATCTCCACCTCTTGTGTTTGAAGTAGGTGTGGGCTCTCACATGACGTGAGAGGATTGGTGCCTTGGTGGTGGATGCATGGGCCAGATGGACATACAAATTTGATGCTCCGCTATTAAGGAAGTTTGGTGGGGGGACCACCATCTTTTGGAGACAGAGAATAGTTCATATGGTTTAGTAACTATCTCTAAACTCCTATTTTGTCTACATGCTTTTATATAAACATTTTTAGCATGTTTTGTTTTTATATTAAAACAATTATGATTTTATACTTCATATGGTGAATACTTGTTTAGATGAATTTTTTATTAAAACTTGTGTATATACTTATACAAGTAATGAGTTACACTTGATTATTACATGTTTCTGCCCCATTGCTCATTTGTACTCATTACACGTACATGTATAACCTAGTTTTAAAGATTCTCTCATTTACACTTGTCTTCCGTATCTTTATGCATGTTTTTCTTCATGTATATGCTATTTTTGTCTAAAACTTATAAATATACTGTATACCCTTGAGTCACTTGCCTTGATGCAAATTCTATTATGGACTCGTCTGTGTTTGGGTTATGTATGTATATTGTTAGTTTTTGATAAAACATACATATACCTTGAAGTTTGTTTAAATTTGATGAAAAATAAATTTTTATGATAAAAGAATTTCATGTTTATTTTGAGCTTTATTGATCATTTTCATGAAAATGCTATTCACATGATTCTTGTGCACTCACACTTCATTTGTTTACTCATGATATTATTTTCATGAGAATTTTTAAGCTCTATAGATTTTGAGTGTCAACTCTTGTGTTTTTAGTATGTTTCATGAGATATATAATTTTTTTTCATGTTTGAAGGTCTTTAACTAGTTTTGTAAAAATTACTTTAAACTAGTTATTTATTCTTCAATTGGTAGAGTTTTCAAACTACACTAAAATATTTTCAAACTCTTATCTTGAAAACTCCTACCAACTTGAAGGGCGGTTGGATGGGGCCACCATCCTTGTATGCTCTAAATTGAAAATCTTTAAACATTGCATGAATAGGGTGGTAGTTATGAGATATACATGATTTACATGATAATCCTACTTTTGTATACTCATAATGTTTTCTATATATATATGCTTTAAACTATCAAATAATATCAATTTCAATTGGTATTTTCTTTTTCATACATATGTGTGTGTGTGTATGTTTTGATTGTTCTTGTTTTACAATTTCCTTACATGTTTAAAGCACAAATTATGTTTATGCTAAGCTTAACTAATTTCTAAATGTTAATTGGTATCTTAATGAGCTTATGCATTATTTTCAATTGGTATTTCAATTGATATCAAAGTATACTTCATATTTTACCTTTTAATTGGTATCAAAAATTTACAATGTTTCAACTTAAATTGGTATTAAAAGTCCACGATTTGTATCTTAAAATTCTGTTTACAAGTGGTACCAAATTTTGTTTTTAAGAAATTTCAAAATTTTGCTTTAAGTATTATCAAAATTTTGTTTAAAAATGTTTTGATATGTATTGCCTATAAGCAAGGGGAGCTTAATATCTCTTTTATATATAAATTCATGTTGAGTGTGTCTTATATTGAGGAGCTTGACATCTCTTCTTTCTGTGGTACACGTGTGTAGGGGGAGCTTAACATCTCCGCTTAGACATTGTATATTTGTTTTATGTGAGTTAGGCTTTTGTCATCCCTTCTTAATGTAATGCATGTATGCAGGGGAAGCTAACTTCACGTCTCTCTTCTTCATGAATGTATATCGTATGTGTCTTTATTATTTGATTTATTTTCGCCCCTATATTGATGATTTGACAAAAGAGGGGAGAAGAATTTTGAGAGTTTATATATGCATATTTATTTTCTTGTTTATGCATATATGTTTTGTTTATGCAAAAAGGGGGAGAAGAATTTGGTGGGCTTTATGCATATTTATCTCCTTGTTTGTACATATATGTTTTGTTTAGTTTATGCACTTTATTGTATATTTATTTGCTTATTGCTATGCATGAGTTAAGGGGGAGCTTCTATGAAGCTTAACTTTAATCCATGCATATATATAACTCTTTGAGCTTTGTCATCATCACAAAGGGGAAGATTGTTGGCCCAAAGGCCCATCACTCTAGTTTTGATGATGATTAACTCATGTAGTTATAGTTTACTAATGATCTTGTTCTTAATTAGTTTCAGAATTTTGATCAAGATCTTAGTAGGTGATTAACTTCAACAAAGGAGTTTTGGAGCTTTCACGTGTTGCTTCAAGAGCTTGCGCATCAAGATCACATCAAGTACTCAAGAGAACTCTAGCTCATTGGATCAAGGTTTGGACCAAGTCGAGAAGGAGAAGAAGATTTTCAAAAGAAAATTTTCAAGAAGACTTGTATCGGGTTTTGTAAGGGTCAAGATTTTGTTTTTAGATAAAATGTAAAGGAAAGATTAGTTGATGGATTGCTCAAGTTCATTTACATACACAAGATTTTTATGTGTTGTAGAGAATACCGTTTTGATTTTTTAGCTTCAAAATATACATGTATTTTATCAAAACTCATTTTAGAGTTTATTGTCAAAAATATAGATATTTCATCTTATATGTGTAGTGGATCATATCCATAAACACTAAGCTTCAAAAGTGTTCACAATATCTTATTTTTGTATTTGGAGAAGTTTTGGAAAAATCATTTTTCGATTTGGAGATTGTTTTTGAAAAATACAGTTTTTGTTTAAAGCCAAAATTTCTATATCACAAAAAATGGTTCAAATTATTTGTAATATGTATTGATTTTAATCAAATATGTTTGTACATCAAAGTATATTAATGAACTTATTTTTGTAGAATTTACGGGATTTTATTAAAGATAAAAAGACCAAGTTCTAATCCCTAAAAAATGTGACCAGGCCTTCTGCCGGTCAACCGGACGGTCGACCGAGACAGAAGTCGGTCGACCGGACCAGTCGACCGATGTGCACAAACGTGCACTGCCAGGGGCCGGTCGACCGCGCGGTCGACCGTCTAGAGAGCTTTGCTTTCTGAATTTGCCCGGTCGACTGGGCAGTCGACCGCTAGGTCAATGCCCGGTTTCGGTCGACTGCCTTTCCCAACGGTCAAAAATTCGACCGTTGGCGGTCGACCGGCCGATCAACCGACAGCAGGGTTTCCTCCTGAGTTAGCTCCAACGGCTATATTTTTATGCCTATAAATTGGGGCTATTTTGGGCTGTTTTCCATAAGATTTGAGGAGAGTTTTTGTGCTAGATTTTCTTACCTTTCAAAGTGCTTATCTCCACTTATTTTAGAGCAAATACTTCCATATCAAAAGGAGAGTTTTTCAAGACTGTTTTGAAAAAAGAGATTTCTTGAGCTTTTTCCTCCACTTTTTAATCTTGTTTTCTCACACATACTTGAGCTATCTATTACTATATCAGTCCTCTAGGGATCTTTATTGTGAGAGTGTTTGACGTGATCAAAGTGTTGAGATCACCAAAGTGTTCTACTTTATATTTGAGGAGGCGAACTTGTGGGTTCGTATTGTTTCGAGTTCTTGTGGGAGCTCGGTGTAGAGGTGCGACCTCGGTAAGCTAGTATGCTTGTATGTATTATTTTCCCGGGAACAAGTAAGGGGACTAGTGAGTTCAAGAGTTCTAGTGTGAACTCTTTGTAGGTGTTGCAGCACCGAGTGGTCCGGTGGATCGTTTTTAGTGGAAATCCGTCATAGTGTTGAAGGCTGGGACGTAGAGTAAGGGTGCTCGAACCTCGAAATAAATCTCTCGTATTTGCGATTGCTCTCTATCTCTCACTTGTGTTTATATCTTGCATGCTTACTTTGCTTATATCTTTATATTTTTGATATATCTTGTGCTTAATTGTTATATGCTTGAGATTGTTTGCTTATACTTGTATTCAACCAAGAGAGCCATAGTGGCACCTCAACTTTTATCTAGAGGAATCTTGAGGAGATACTCCAGAACCCTTCACGTAGAATTCGGCTACACTCTTGTGTTATACCTTGTGTGTTTAGCTTAATAGTTTTAGTTTGCATAAATGGTTTTTAGTTTCGCAATAATTCATCATTAGATTAGCTTATCACCTATATTGGCCCAAAGGCCTTCCACTCTAGTTTTGATGATGATTAACTCATGTAGTTATGTGTACTAATAATCTTGTGATTTTAGTTTCAGATCATTAACCAAGATATTAGTTGGTGATTAGCTTCAACAAGATGGTTTGGAAGCTTTCACGAGGAGATTCCAGAGCCCGAGCATCAAGATCATATATAGCACTCGTTGGAGTCAAGCTCGGAGTTTTGGAGTTTGGATCGAGTCGGCTTGGAGACGGCGCTCTACAAGAAGATATCGGGACCTTGTTTAGTTTGAGTTTTAGATCCATTTGTAAAGATTAGAATAGTATGATATGCTCAAGTTCACAATACACACGTTTCATGTTTCCGTTTTGGTTTTCTGTTTGATTGGTTTAACCGATCTTGGTTTTCATGAATAGTTAGATTTAAAACAAGTTTACATGGTTTAATGTATATTAGATTTATTCTATATACATGCATGCTTCAACTTCTTAGACAAACTTAGTTTGATAGTCTATTTCATGAGTTTAGTGTTTTGGTATTTTTAACAAAACATAATTTTTGAATTAAAGTCAAAAACATGGATATATATATATATATGTTTCATGTATATTGGACTTATGTCCATATGCAACTTACTTCAAAGTGTTTAAATATCATGTTTTTGTATTTAGATGAGTTTTGGACAAAACGTATTTTCAATTCAAAAATCCAAGTTTTAGAAAATACGGTTTTTGGTTTTTGGCAAAAATTTCTATAACACAAAAATGGTTCAAAATATTTGAAATTTGTGTTGAAATTTTTAACACAAGTTTGTATATCAATGTAAAATGATAAAACTATTTTTATGTATTTTTAGAAGATTTATGAGAATTTTTAGAATTAAAAATAACATGTTTTTCTGACCAGAACTGCCTCTGTCAGGCTAGGTCGGTCGAACGGACGGTCGACCGTACCAAGTAGCCGGTCGCCCATAGCGGTCGACCGACGTGCACGGATACGTGCACGCTGGCTTACCCATAAGCCGGTCGACCGCACTGTCGACTGACTGAGAGCAGGTTGCTCTCGGGTTGCTCCCGGTCGACCGAGCGGTCGACCGGCCAGAGAGCCGTTGCTCTCTGGTTCTGGGGCCGGTCGACAGCCCGGTCGACCGGTAGCTACCAGCGGTCAAAAAGTGACCGTTGGCCGTCGACCGACCGGTCGACTGGTAGTTCATTTTTGGCAGTTTTCGCTGCAACGGCTATAATTTTCGGGGGGCTATAAATACCCCATTGGAAAGAGGTTTTCTCTAAGATTTTTAGTGCTAATTTTTCCTGACTCTCCAGTGTTTTCATAGCAATCAAAAGAAGTTTTTGGGCTTTAAATTGAACAATCTATTTGGTGTTTTTGCTATGGTTTGGAAAATCAAAGAAAAGGGTTTTTGGGAAAAGTGTTTGATTCAACTTCTTTATCTTGGTTTCTAGTTTTTTCCAAGGATTTTCTTTGAGTTTTTGATTTCCATTCCTTTGGTTTTCTCCACACTTGAGCTACATCTACTATCTTATTTTATAGGATCTTTGTGTGGGAAAAGAGATTGTTTGTGGTCTTTTGATCACCAAGTTGTAAACCCTATCTTAGCTTGGCTTTGTGCCTTTCCCTCATTGTGTTGAGGAGGTTGTGCTATTGAGTTGTATCCCTCAAGGTGTGAGGTGATCCTTGTGTTGCTAATCCCTCAAGTTGTGAGGTGATTGTTTGTTGACTTGGTGTTGTGCCTCAAGGAGGAGGTTGTGTTTGTAAGGAGAGGAGTTGGGTACTCTTTGTGATTGTATTGCCCCAAATCCTCGGTGGAGGTTCCCTTTGTGGGAGTCCTTTGTGGACAAGCTAGTGGACTAGAAATCCTTCTGTGTGAAGGCGGGGATGTAGAGCTGGGTGCTCGAATCTCGAAACATATCTTATTATTTGCGCTTGATCCCTTGACTCTTACTCTCTCTCTTTACTTTGTGCCTTGCATCATTTCATATTGATCATTCATATTTATATGCTTGGCTAGCTTGTGTGTGCATCGTTTGTTGGTTGCATTAATTGTTGTAATTGCAATTAGTTTTTAAATTTCGCATTAAGTTCATTAGATTAGCATTATCACCTATTCACCCCCCTCTAGGTGATTTTCAACCTATTCACCCCCCTTTAGGTGAACTTCAGGCATGTGTGGAGCTCATCAGCCTGGTCCGAAGCTTGGAGATCGACACCAAAGACTGGGGTATTATTGGCCAAAGATGATCCCTGACGCCATCGCTTATGCCAAGTGATGTCACGCCTGTCAAATCTATGGTGACTTCATTCACCAGACACCAGGACATCTTCGCCCTACAACTTCTTCCTGGCCAGTCGAGATGTGGGGAATGGACGTGGTTGGCCCTATTAGCCCACCTTCATCAAAAGGACAGTGGTATATCTTAGTTATAACCGATTACTTCTCTAAATGGGCTGAAGCTATTCACTTGAGGGAGGTAAAGACAACTGAAGTACTCAGGTTCGTTAAACATCACGTCATTTATCGCTTTGGCGTGCCACGACAGATTGTCCACGATAATGGGCCTCAGTTCGTCAGCCAAACCTTTCAAAGGTTCTGCAACAAGTTCATAATTTAGAGTGTGTCTTTAATGACAAACTATCCAGCCGCTAACGGTCTTGCAGAAGTTTTCAACAAGACTATTGGAAAACTTCTCAAGAAATTCATCTCGAAAAGTAAAGGTGACTGGGACAACAAATTAGGTGAATGCTTATGGGCTTATTGCGCAACGGTTCGAACCCCAACGAAAGCTACACTGTTTTCTCTGATATATGGGTGTGAAGCTGTACTCTCATTAGAAATTCAGATCCCATCTCTGCACGTCGCCTTGACAATAATGATGACAAATGAGGAGAAGTATCAAATGCGACTCCAAGAGCTAGAGACTTTAGATGATAAACGCCTGCAGGCTCAACAGCAAATCGAGCTCTATCAAGCTCGAATTACCAGAGCCTTCAACAAGAAAGTAAAGGAGCAGACTTTCAAGAAAGGTTGCCTTGTTTAAGCCATCAGAAGATCTATGGTGATGACACATAAAACCAAAGGAAAATTTCAGCCCAAATGGAAGGGACCATTTGTAGTGAAGTCGGTCTATTCAAATGAAGCATATCGCCTTATAACCCCAGACGGCGATACGCTTATGATGCCAATCAACGGCAAATTCTTGAAGAAATACTATCCTTGATAGCATTCTTTTCCTGATCAGGTTAATCTACACTTCTGATCGAAACTTTTAGGATCCAAGACATTTGGAAGGGCACCAAAGAAAAGCTTCTTTCTTCCTTCACTGGATCACATCACGGTCGATCAGTGTCGAACCAGTCGAACGTCGATTACATCATGATGCATGATATAAACATTGAAAAAAGATACAAAGAGCAAGACTTCGGTTTTAGCCTTATTACTTTTCTCTAGTTTATCTATGGACATCCGACGCCTCCGACGGCTAAGTATAAAGGAAAATGTTGGCTTTTAAGTCCAACACAAGTCTTCGACAACTCATCATGCTGAGGGAAATAGCATGACTAGCCCAACTCAAACAGTAGTTAGTAAAGGCATACTAAATCCGTTGATAGCTGAGGATTTGCTAAAATCCTAAGGGACTTGGTCTCATTCTCTCCTCCAAAATCTCCTACCAATTCTCACCCACAAAATGGTAGGGCCACAAAAATACCTGTGTTCATTCTCCAACGAAATGAGATGGGACTTGTCACGTTAACAGTAAACCTCTGACAAGCCAGATTACCCGATCCCTAGCGTATTCAGTCAAGTTAATATTAAACCTCTGACAACGAAACTCATTTAAAATCTCTGTTGTTATGTTAATATTACATCTCTAGCAGCACGCCTCCCATGTCCCTAGAATATCAATGATTATCATGTTAATATTATACCTCTGACAATTCATTTTATTTTCCACCAAAGTCCCCTACCAATTCTCTCCCATAGAGTGGTAGGTCCACAAGCTCAATCATTGTTAAGTTTAATACCACACCTCTAACAGTGAAAAGTTTCAATACTCCCCAGCGAGTACGAACTTCACTTATCTCTCCCTTGTATGGAGTCACAAGTCCTCGAAATTGCTCATATCGCAAATCAATTATTATCAAGTTAACACTACACCTCTGACAATTCAAACTCCACTTGTCAATTCTCATCAATAGAATGATAAATCCTCAAAATTGCTCATATCGCAAATCAACTACTGTGATGTTAACACCGCACCTCTGACAAATTACTGTTAAGTTTAACACTACACTTCTAACAGTGATTAAGTTGCTGCCAAGTCAATATTAAACCTCTGACAGTCACTTTCCTCAGGCTTCCATATGGAAGCTAAGATGAGCGATGCTAAGTTTAACATCACACCTCTAACATCCAGTTCATTGTTAAGTTCAATAATACACCTATGACAATGACTTTTCCTCACGCTTCCATATCGAAGCTGAGATGAGCGGTGCTAAGTTTAACACCACACCTCTAGTGTGTAGTTCATTGTAAAGTTCAACAATACACGTATGACAATGACTTTTCCTCGAATTTCTATATCGAAGTCGAGATGACTAATGCCAGGTTCAAAATTACCCTCTAACATTACCTCCACTGTCAAATTTAACACTACACCTATGACAGTGATATTTTCAGTTTCCCCAAAGGAAGTTAAATTTCTGTAGAGCTAAGTTAACATCACATCTCTAGCTCATGTTCTTGTCAAGTTAATATCACACCTCTGACAAGATTTAATTCAACCCGTTAAGTTAATATCACACCTCTAACGGTAAAGATTCTCCTAGATCCCCAATAGGTCTAGTTTCACTTGTTATTCTTATCCATAGATTGGTAAGTCCAAAGAAGCCATCCCACTCCTATCAAGTTCATATCACACCTCTAACAGTAATCTTAAATTCCTTAAATAGAATTTTTTAACTTTGACTTACTAAATTAAAATGTTACATATTTAGCAAATCAAAGGGTAATCACTTCTATTTGTCTGATTTTCAACAAAAAAAGAAGACATATAAGAAGACAGGAAAAAGTGTCACTTTTATTGATATTCAAACATATGAAATTGATACAAGGTGCTCTCTTATACAATAAGATTGAGTGTTATAACAAAGGAGTACAAAGAAGTCCCTCTTGCTCAGTGAAAGATTGCACTCACTCCTCAAAACATTAAAGCTACACGAAGTTCGTCCTCTTGACTGTGGCCAGGAATAGCGGATCAATTTCCTCTCCTCTTAAGAACAATGGTGTTTCTCGAGGTCGAAATGCAAGGGAGCATTCTGATTTCACCTGACCAATTGGTGCGAAGATCTTCATAAGGCCGTAATCCTTCGCTTAATGGGAAGCTCCACTACTAGAAAGTCATCCAACGAGCATGAGTTTTTTGTCACTATCACTTCTTTGGGTAAGATTGGTGAAGGAGGATCCGAGACCTTACTGGTGACGTCCTATTTCCCGTGACCTTCAAAGGCGCCATACCCACTGTGACCATGAAGAACTCAAGGCATTACTGGTGCGTCATGTTCAATAAGGCCTTGATGTGTATCAGCAACAATGCGGATCCTTCTCACTCTTAGACAAAAGCTCTGACTTCCTGAGTGCTCGCCAATCAAACAAGCTGGCCGGTCCAAATATTCTCCCATGAACCCGATAAAGATGCTAGATCCGGCACATCGATATGGCCCAAACCTGCAAGAAATAAAAACTCAAAGGTTAAAATTCTTCAAAGACAGAAACAGGAAGTCAGAAGCACAAACACGAGGCTGAACTCACGAACTCTAGACGCGGATTTAACCAACGCTGGTATAAAAAGTATGGATCCAAACACAGTCTGGTGTTAGAATTGCATCTGATATGTAAGACACGAGGCATAAATCAAAGATGCAGATGCGGGTCTTAAAAGCTGCCTGAGGTAACTTCAAGATACAAAGTTCGCCACACTCGCGTCTGAGACGCAGAGCTTGTCATGTTCACGTCCAGAGGTCTCAAAAGAGCAAACATAAAATTCTCTAAGTCAAGAACTCCAAACGCGAGCTTCATATGAAAAACTCGCGTTTCTAGACCCAAACATAGAGTTCACCATACTCGCGTCTGAAGAACTTAAGACTTAGGCTTTGAAGTCAATAAGCTCGTGTTTCATCAAGTAATGTGAAAAATGCGTTTGCAGAGCAGGGACACATGAATCCCAAGAAAAAGATTTCAGAAAGAGATCAAGAGACGGAGTCTTTTCATGGACAGGGATGACAAAACTTCAGAGAGACCGAGCCTTATCATGGCAAAAGCCTGTTCCTACCTGAAGAAAAATTCTCTAGAAGTTGGACTTCATTATTCAAGGCATGACCGTGAAAACAATTAAAGCGATGCTTTTTAATTTTGAAATCACTTAACAGTGATAATCTTCGAAGAAGATTGAAAGAAAGCAGTCAAGCTTTGAGTTCTTTTTGTTCTCCAGAACATATGCCATTGAAAAAGGCCCTTGAAGGAAATAATCAGGACGAAGTCCCTTAGAGCGCATGCTCGCAAAGGAAAACAGTCGAGATGAATGACTGTTAAGAGGATGAGATCTATTTATAGGCTCAATAGAAGGCCTATAATTAATGGCATAAAAATCAAAGCCATCAGCCTTAATTCCTACATGAATATCAAATCCAATGTGGATGAGACACGTGGATTTGTACTCCGGAAACACCAAAGACACAAGTCCCGAACCGTCAATGCTGACTTAGCATTGAAAAATCCAACAAAATCTTTAAGACGGGTTGGAGGCTGTGTCCCGAAGTTTGCATCCGTTCACAAGCTTGAAAGCTGCATCCTGAAGTTCGCGTCCTTTCCTGAAGGCTGCATTCTGAAGTCAGAATCCCTTCACAAGACTTGAAGGCTGCGCCTCGAAGTATGCATTCTTGCACAGACTCGAAGGCCGCATCCAGAAGTCCGCGACCCTTCACAAACCTGAGAGCCGTGTTCCTTTTATCAAATTGAAGAAGCCAGAGCCGTATCCTCTCAGTGATCCAGAGTTGCGTCCTCTCAGTGATCCAGAACCGCATCCTCTCGAAGAGCCAGAGCCGCCTCCTTTTAATGAATCAGAGTTGCGTTTCTCTTGACAAATTAGAGCCGCATCTCCATTACAAATGAAAGTCACATCTCATTCACAAACTCAGTGCAATCTGAGTTTCTTTTCTATCATTCATGATCGCGTCCCAATAAAATGACTAAGGACCGCGTTTTCACAAAAGTCAAGGGTTACGACTACGAAAGCTGAGTTCATCTAAGCAACAAAGAGTCGTGTTTCTAGTTCAGATGAGGTCCGCGTTTCCAAGGCAACATGAATCTACAAGACTTGCGTTCAGTTTTTGCTTCTGAAATCAGTTTAACAGTACATTGGCACAAGCAGATGACTATTTTCCCCCGGTTCAATAGTATACCAACTACCAGCTCAGAGCATCGAGAAGATCTAGACTGCGTATCCAGACACTCACAACGATCATTTCTAGTGGCTTCAAAGAGTTTAACAGTACACTCACGGAGACCAAAATCCAGACAAGATCAAGTTCAAGATATCTCAGAAAATTGTTAGTCCAGTCTTGAGAGCATTGCTGCTAGAAGAAAAGTCTAAAGTATTTCAAAACCCATCTCAGTTAACCACAGAGTTTTGAAAACTTTAGGGGGTTCTGTAGACTGTCTTAAAATCACTGAAGATAAGTCATCAGAGAATAGAGTCTATACTCCAGACTGGAGGCTAATTATAGCCATTCGTGTAATGCTAAGACGCAGAGCATGAAGCTCGCGCCTCGACATTAGTACAGTACCAAGACGCGAGGGTCGAAGCCCGCGTCTCAGTCGCACCGTAATAACCAAGACGCGAAGCTTGAAGCTCGAGTCCTGGCATCACTGCAGTGCCAAGACTTGAGGTTCGAAACCCGCATCTCGATATCACTGCAATCTCAAGACGCAGAGCCTAAAGCCCGCGTCTAGTAAGGTTCAGAGTTGGCATCCAAAACGCGAGGCTCGAAGCCTGCGTTCCGACTACAGAGAAGCTCTGTGTCTCAGTTATAACTGCCCTCATTATTAGGTCAATTACTGTTCACGTAATGAGGGGAGTTATCCCTCATTATGGAAGATTTTTAGGGGACAGTTTTACCCCTAAAACCCCTATAAATAGCTTAGTTTGCTACTGAAGAGGGATCGAAAGTTTTGATCAGAAAAATCAGAATCTTTAGCTCAGGAATACAAAAGAGTTCAACTCTTCTAACAACTTGCTACGTACAAGTTTGTTCTTGCATTAAGTCTCTTTGAGATTTTATTGGAGAGGAGCTGTGCTACTCCGTCCATAATCCGAAGAGAAGATTCCCAGAAGATCGTGACATTCACCCAGTCAACGAAAAATAAGATTCACTTTTCACCGCTACATCAAGAACCTAGCATTAAACAAAAAGAAGATTTGAGCTTGAACATCTTCTCTCTCTTGTAATCAAAATTTTGAGATTGTTGTAATCTTTCATTGATTCAAGAAAATTTTATTACGATCCTCTAAATTTCTCCCAGTCCAAACAACGTAGAGCAAGTGTGCTCGAACCTCGAAATAATTCTCCCATATTTGTGATTGCTCATCTCTCTTTCTCACTTGTGTTTATACATCTTGCATGCTTATATTATTTATCTCTTTATATACTTGATATAACTTGTGCTCAATTGATATATGCTTGAGATTGTTTGCTCACACTTATATTCAACCAAGAGAGCCATAGTAGCACCTCAACTCTTAATCTAGAGGAATCTTAAGGAGATAGTCCAGATCCCTTCACCGGAATTCAGTTACACTCTTTAGTTATATTTTGTGTGTTAGCTTAATTGCTTTAGTTTGCATAAATAGTTTTTAATTCCGCATTAATTTGCTTATATTAACTTGTACACCTATTCACTCCCCTCTAGATGTATTTCAATTGGTATCAGAGCTTGGTACTCTTGATTTGAGTCTAACAATCTTGAGTTAAAGATCTTCATTGTAGCCAATCACAATATTTTGTTTACATACACATGAATTTCATGACACCTCCCTTGTTTGACATTCTTGACTTCCAAATTGGAAAGTTAAGATGTCTAAGTATCTTAAGGCCCTAGGTATTCATGTCTATATTGCCACTATTAAAGGTTCTTACTTTTTAAATAGCAAATATCTTGAGGCAAATGCAAAAGCCATCCCTGAGATGAAGAATACCCTAAATGGTGATTATTTATCTAGGGTTTCTAACATTGAATCAGATTTTATAGTTTTGAACACTCTTCTCACTCTTGGGGAACAAACACCAAATGAAAAAAAGAGTGACTCGGATAATGGAAGTGATGCTTCCAACAGGTGCTACATGATCCAAGGGGATGATCTCATTGAGGTAAATTCTGAATCTGAGGTTAATGAAGATGTTGACATGCCATATAATGAACTTGCTATGTTTTGTCAACAACTTCTTAAAAAATATGTAGTGTTAAAAATGGAAAAAAAATTGAAAAATGAAATCAGGTGGTTTAAAGGAAAAGATTCTTTTAAAAATAAATTTGAAATTGTTTCAAAAGAAAATGAAGTTTTGAAAAACCGAGTTGTTTTAATTGAAAAAGAAAAGGAGATTGCCTTAAAGGAAAATAACTCTTTGAAAAAGAAAAAAATTATGAAAGAAAAGAAAAATATTTCTATTTCTAAAAAGAAAAAGGATTTTGTGTCTCATATATCTTCTTCCAAATTAATAATGATATTTCTATTTTGAAGAAGAACATTGATTGTTTGGGCTCCACTTTGAGCCAATATGCATTTAAACACAATATATTGAAATTCATGTTTCGTAAGAAACAAATTCCGTATGTTCATGTATAAACCCCACGTTATACATGCACACCATGCTCACACTCACACCACTCATATGCATGCTAGAGTGTACAAATGTATACATTGCGGTCACAAAGGCCATTTAGTAAGATTTTGCTTTGATAGATTAAATTCTACAAATTTTGCAAATACTAATATTTGGGTTCCATTTGTTTCTATCCCCTGTGGACCCAAAAAGAAATGGGTACCAACATTCTCACCTCTTTTGTTTGATGTAGGTGTGAACTCTAACAAAATATGAGAGGGTTTGTGCCTTGATGGTGGATGCATGAGCTAGATGGACATACTAAATTGATGCATCGCTATCAAGGATGTTTGGTGGGAGGACCACTATAGTTTGGAGACCTAGAAATTGGTTCATTGATTTTGATAACTATCTCCAACTCCCATTTTTATTTACAAACTTTCATATAATATTTTTAGCATGTCTTGGGTTTCCATGTTTATTATATTAAATGTAATGTTAATTAGACTTGTGATATACAAAAATAGTCTTTGAGATACACCCATGTTCATAAGAATTCATTTTTTATGTTCTCACTATTTTTTAACTATTATGTATATACTAGTTTTAAAACACGTACATTTAGCCTAATAATCATGTTTGTTTTGTACTTTATGTTGTGATTACTTGTTTAGATGTAGTTTTCATTAAAACTTGTATTTATATTTGTAAAGTAGTGAGCTACACTTAATTATTATATGTTTGTACTTCATTGCTCATTTGTACTCATTACATGTACTTGTATAACCTAGTTTTAATGATTCTTTTATTTATACTTATTTTTCCTATTTTTGTACATATTTTACTTCATGTATATGTTATTTTTGTCTAAAACTAATAGATATATATGTACATCCTTGAGTCACTTGCTTTCATGCAAAATTCTTTGATGGATTCGTTTGTGTTTGGGATATGTGTTGGCCCAAGGTTACAATCACCTGGTTGTTGAGTTTTGATGATTATAAAACATATATAGTTATTTGTACTAATCATATTTTAGTGTTTAAGTGTGTTTCAGGGTTCTAAGGATTCAAGATTTCTTCTTCCCTAAAGTAAGGTGTTTTTGACTCAAGTTGATTCAATTCGGGTCCAAGGATTCAAGCTTGCATATAGAGAAGCCCTAATTTGAAGATCTTGTAGTCACCTAGAACCGTTGTAAGAATTAGTTTGTTAAGAATGAGGTTATGATAAGTTGGCTCAAGAAAACACACACACACACTTTCATTTTTTTCAAAATACGGTTTTTGTTTTGGATAGTTGAATTAGGTACATGTCTTGGTTGATATACATGTCTCTAAATATTTTATATTTTTACATCTTGTTTATATCATGTATACCAACCCTTATAGCATGCTGCTTAATCATCTAGCCATTTAAAAATATTTTAAAAATTCCTCTAAGTTCAAAATTTTTCCTATAAAAAAACTGTTTCAGGCCCATCGGTCGATCGGGCGGTCGACCGGACCTATTTCAGGCCTGATCGGTCGACCGCACTGGTCGACCGGGCCTTGTGGCTTTGCCGTGCACATTTGTACACGTCAGCTGGTCGACCGGACCGGTCGACCGGCTGTCCGGTCTACCGGCTGACTGACCCTTGCTCTAGGGTTTTGTTGGTCGACCGGGCCAGTCGACTGACAGAACAAAGATATATTTTTTTGTTTAGCCTCCGGTCGACCGACCGGTCGACCGAGTCTAACGGCTAGTTTGCTAGATAGACTACCGGTCGACCGCCAGCCACCAACAGCCACCAACGGCTACTTTCTTGGAATCTGTTTTCCTGAATTTGATTTTGATGTTTGTTCAGCTATCTCTGAATTTCTGGAGGCTAATTCCTGACCTATTAACCTAGTTTAAATGATGATTTGCTCATGGCAAATCCCTATAAATAGATGGCATTGGTCCCTTGTTAAATTCAGAAAAATTCCCATTGTTTTAGTTTCCAAAAAGAAAGAAAAGTTTTCAAAGCTCTCACTTTCTAAAGTGCATTCTTGATTGAAGTTTTTCAGTATTTTCAAGCTCTTTCTTACTTCTTTACAACTGAATTTTCTCACTTCACTTCTTCAGCCAAAATTCTTTCCCATTCTATAAGGAGTTGTAAGAGAGAAGTTTGTGGTCTTTTTGATCACCTTGTTACTTGTATTTTTCCTTGTGTTGAGATCCCTCTTGTGTAGAGGTTGGATTGGCGGGAGTTCGGTACTCCGGTCTTGTGTAGACCTCTTGTAATTCCCTTTATGGATTTAGTGGAAATCCTTCACGGTGGTGGAGGCGGGGACGTAGAGCGGTGGCTCGAACTTCGAAACAAATTACTTGTGTTTGCGATTGGTTTCCTTATTGTTTTTCATTGCTTTATATTTTTATCTTATGATACCTCTTGCTTGCACTTCATTGCTTCCATTTCATTCACTTGCATTTTTCGGTCTTTACTCATCTCAACAAGAAAGCAATTACGCGCCTCAACTCATGATCTAGAGGAATCAAAGAGGAGAAGTTCTAGAGCCCTTCACAGGGAATTCGGCTTCAATTTCTTATTTTGAGTGACCGATTGCAACATACATACATACATACATACTTGTTTTAAAAAGATCATTAGATTAGCATTAACACCTATTCACCCCCCCTCTAGGTGTTTTTCAATTGGTATCAGAGCTTTGGTCTCTAGGCTCTTGACTTAACAACCTTGGAGAGATCCTATATTGCTAATAACTATATTCATTTTTCATCCTCATACACTCAGTAAAATGGACGAAGGAATTAAGACCCCACCCAAGTTGATGGCCTTAACTTTCCCATATGGGAGGTTAAGATGACCGTGTTTTTACAATCCTTAGGGAGCCGGGTAGCAAAGGTGGTGACGAAACCTTTTAGTGCACCCCTTGGTGATGAGGACACTTGGTCCGATATTGCCACGAAAGAGTTTGATGCTAATGTTAGGGCACACTATGCCTTACTTCAAGCTCTTAATGATGATGATATTTCTAGAATCATTCATTGCAAATTCGCATATGAGATTTAGACTCACTTACTTGTCACTCATGAGGGAACTTCACAAGTAAAGAGGGAAAAATCGATCTTCTTCGTTCCCAATATGAAAATTTTTCTATGCAAGAGAATGAAACCATAGATGATATGGTTATTAAGTTTACAAAGATTACTAATGGACTTTCTCTTTAGGTGATGCTATTGACAATGATCAAAAAGTGAAGAAGATCATCCGTGCACTCCCTCCATCTTGGGAAGTCAAAGCCACAACTTTGAGGAGCTCAATGATAAGGAAGAAATGGAGCTTATCGGTTTCATTGGGAATCTCAAGACCTATGAGATGAAAGAAAAGCAAGAGAAGAGATAGCTCCTCCCAAGAAGAAAGCTATTGCCTTCAAGAGTTCTTCCACCTACTCCGACGAGGATGATGAAGAAGAGGATGATGAAGATCTTTCTTTTCTTGTAAAGAACGTTCGGAGAATGTACAACAAGGCAAAGTTTCAAAATAGAAGGAGATGGCAAGGTAAAGAAGAGAATAAAATCATTTGCTTTAATTGCCGGAAGCCGGGTCACATTGTTGCGGAATGTCCGGAAAACAAAGACAAACCCTCTACCTCTAAGAAGCCTTACAAAAAGAAAGCTTTAAAGGCTACTTGGGATTCGGAGAGTGAATCTAATGAGGAAGTCGACACCGCCAACATGTGCTTCATGGCAAATAAAAGCACAAGCAAGGTAACTCCTGATACTTCCATTGATTGTGAACTATCTATAGATGAACAAGGAGAAGTTTTTGAAGAACTATCTCATAACTATGATTTTCTTAAAAAGAAATACTTGAAAATGAAAAAGGAAAATGAATCACTCAACCACAAAGTTTTCATTCTCACAAAAGAAAAAGATGAATTGTTTTCAACTCTCTCTTCTACTCAAAAGGATTTTGATGACTATAAGATTTTTTGCAAAGATAAATTTTCACAAATTGATGAAAACGAGATTTCTTTGCTAAAGAAGAAAATTGATTCATTAGGAGTAGTTTTGAAGAAATGTGAATTTGATAAAACTAGACTAGAGGCTATGTTTCCTAAGCAACATGTCCCAAAGATACATTCACATGCTATTCATGCTCATGCTCATAAATCACAACCTTTACATCATGCTAAGCACCTTAAACATGCCCACACTCCACACACTCATCATGCATTCATGTATGGTAAAGTGTATGCATGCACATATTATGGTCGTAAAGGTCATTTGGTTAAATTTTGCTATGATAGGATTAATGCATCGCATAATCATGTTTGGGTTCGGAATACTAATATTCAAGGACCCAAGAAAGTTTGGGTACCAAAGTCAATAAATTTGTTAAATGATGTAGGTACATTCCAAAGCCTAACGACGTAAGGAGTTGTGGTATCTTGATAGTGGTTGCTCAAGGCACATGACTTGGGATATCAACAACTTCGCAACCCTATCAAGATACCATGAAGGTGACACCGTCACCTTCGGAGATGACGCCAAAGAAAAATCATTGGTATTAGTAATGTTAAACTTGGTACATCTCCTTTAATAGAAAATGTTGTTTTAGTTGATGACCTCAAGCATAATCTCTTGAGTGTGAGTCAACTTTGTGACAAAGGTTTTGATGTTATTTTTGATGACCTAGCATATAGAGTTATTGATAGACAATCCAATACATGTATATTTTTTGGATTTCGTGAAAATAATGTATACATGATTGACATGTCTAATATGCAATGCAATGCTACTTGTTTGAAAGCCCTCGATGATGACTCTTGGTTGTGGCATAGGAGATTAGGCCACATTTCTTTTGACCATCTATCTAGATTAAACAACAAGGAAATGGTGAAAAGTATTCCTTACTTGAAATTTGAAAAGGACCGCATTTGCGATGCGTGCCAAGTTAGGAAACAAACCAAGTCCTCTTTCAAGTCAATCAAGGATATCATGACATCACGACCTTTGGAGTTGATCCATATGGATTTGTTTGGTCCTACACAAACCAAAAGTCTAAGTGGGAATCGTTTTGCCTTCGTTTTAGTTGATGATCTCTCTTGTTTTACTTGAGTTTTCTTTTTAGAACACAAAAATCAAGCCTTTTCATATTTTCAAACCTTTAAAAAAAGAGTTGAAAAGGAAAAAGATTCTTCTATTTTAAGAATAAGAAGTGATAGAGGTGATGAATTCAATAACTAATCCTTTACCACTTATCACTTTTTGTGAAGAACATGGAATTAAGCATGAACTATCTTGTCCTAGAACTCCACAACAAAATAGAGTCGTTGAGAGGAAAAATCGTACATTACAAGAGATGGTTAGGACAATGATAAATGAGTACAGTCTCCCTCATTATCTATGGGCCGAGGCCGTTAACACATCTTGCTACATATCAAATAGGGTTTTCTTATGCAAAAACACTTCTAAAACATCTTTTGAAATTTATTTTTCAAGAAAACCAAATGTTTCATACTTTAAAGTTTTTGGTTGTAAATGTTTTGTTTTAAATACTAAAGATAATTTAGGTAAATTTGATGCAAAATCATATGAAGCAATTTTTGTTGGTTACTCTAATACGAGTAAAGCTTATAGAGTTTTCAATAAGTCATCCTTGACTATTGAAGAATCTATACATATAAAGTTTGAGGAATCTAATGTGTTTGTTGAGAATGTTGTAGAAATAGATTCCCTAAATGAAGACATGGAGAAAATTTCTTTGAAGAACTCACCTACTCTTGAAGACATGCCAAAGAGTGATGAAGAAAATGAAGTTCAAGAAGTTAAAGTGGAGACTACTCAACCACTTCCAAAAGATTGGAGATTCAATCCACATCATCCCAAGGATCTTATTATAGGTGAAGTATCAAAAGTGGTAACTACTCTCTCTAAACTTCATGATCTTTGTAAGCACTATGCATTTATTTCTCATTTTGAACCAAAGAACATCCTCGAAGCCGAGGGCAACTCATATTGGTTGCTTGCCATGCAAGAGGAGCTCAAACAATTCGAGCGCAACCAAGTTTGGCACCTTGTTCCTAGGCCCCACAATAGACCAACAACTGGTACTAAGTGGATCTTTAAGAACAAGTTGGATGAGTCGGGAAATATTGTTAGGAATAAAACTAGATTAGTGGCCCAAGGTTACACTCAAGTGGAAGGTATCGATTTTGAGGAAACCTTTGCACCTGTAGCACGGCTTGAAGCCATACGGATGACACTTGCTTTTGTTTCATATAAAGATTTTAAACTTTTTCAAATGGATGTAAAAAGTGCTTTCTTAAATAGATTTATTGAAGAGGAGGTGTATGTTGAACAACCCCCCGGGTTTGTTGATCCTACACATCCGGATTTTGTTTTCAAACTAGACAAAGCTCTTTATGGTTTAAAACAAGCCCCTGGGGCTTGGTATGAAAGACTTTCTTCATTTCTTATTTTTAATGGTTTTAATAAAGGAAAAATAGATACTACCTTGTTTACCAAACATATTGATAATGATATTACTTATAATTCAAATATATGTTGATGATATCATATTTGCTTCTACTAATGAAAATCTTTTCAAAGCTTTTGAATCATGCATGAAGGAGGAATTTGAGATATCTATAATGGGCGAGCTTAACTACTTCCTTAGTCTCCAAATCAAGCAAAGGAAGGATGGAATTTTCATCAATCAAGCTAAGTACACGAAAAAAACTTATCAAGAGATTTGGGCTTGAAGGGGCTAAGACAAGCAAAACTCCCATGGCTACCACCACTAAGCTTGACAAGGATGAACAAGGTACAAATGTAAACATTAAACTTTATCGTAGCATGATTGGCAGCTTGTTATATTTAACAGCAAGTAGGCCGGACATTATGTTTTGTGTATGTCTTTGTGCTCGATTTCAATCGTGTCCTAAAGAGTCCCATTTGATTGCGGTAAAACGCATTATTAGATACCTTAAGAGCACAATTGAAATGGGTTTGTGGTATCCGAAGACCGGATAATTTTTCATGACGAGTTTTTCGGATGCCGACTACGCGAGTTGTAGAGTGATAGGAAGAGTACAAGTAGAACATGTCAATTTCTCGATAATTATCTTGTTTCATGGTCTTCTAAGAAACAAAATTTGGTAGTCCTCTCAACCACTGAGGCGGAGTATGTTGCGGCGGGGGCTTGTTGTGCACAAGTTCTTTGGATGAAACATACTCTCCTTGATTATGATTTACATTATGACCATATTAAGATATTTTGTGATAATACTAGTACTATTCATATGATTAAAAATGCAAATCAACATAATAAGACTAAGCACATTGACATCCGGTATCACTTTCTTAGAGATCATTATGAGAAAGGTGATATTGACATTGATTATGTTTCTACCGATTTTCAACTTGCCGATATATTTACAAAACCACTAGACTATACTAGATTTTCTTTTATTTGTGGTGAATTAAACGTTTGTGTTATGGAATCATGAAATTTTTTTTTGTTTACCCTTTTTGATGTATGACGAAAAGGGGAGAAAAAGTTAGTTTATTGGTTTGAGTTTGGTTTGAGTTTTGAGTTATGAGTTATGAGTTTTGAGTTTTGAGTTATGAGTTATGAGTTTTGAGTTTTGAGTTTTTGAGTTTTGAGTTATTATTTGTTGAAATTATATGTTTTGAATTCTTATGTCAAACTATATGTTTTGAATTCTTATGTCTTTTTATTTATGCCAAGTTTTTGTTTTTACTATTCATTCATGTATATAGCCATTCATATATATAGCATGTTTTGAGGGGGGAGCTTCCAAGCTCCTTTCCCATTTTTCCCCATTTTTAAAAAATAAAACATATGTTTTGTCATCATAAAAAAGGGGGAGATTGTTGGCCCAAGGTTACAATCACCCGGTTGTTGAGTTTTGATGATTACAAAACATATATAGTTATTTGTACTAATCATATTTTAGTGTTTAAGTGTGTTTCAGGGTTCTAAGGATTCAAGATTTCTTCTTCCCTAAAGGAAGGTGTTTTTGACTTAAGTTGATTCAATTCGGGTTTAAGGATTCAAGCTTACATATGGAGAAGCCCTAATTTGAAGATATTGTAGTCACCTAGAACCGTTGTAAGAATTAGTTTGTTAAAGAATGAGATTATGATAAGTTGGCTCAAGAAAACACACACACACTTTCATTTTTTTTTCAAAATATAGTGTTTGTTTTGGATAGTTGAATTAGGTACATGTCTTGGTTGATATACATGTCTCTAAATATTTTATATTTTTACATCTTGTTTATATCATGTATACCAACCCTTATAGCATGCTACTTAATCATCTAGCCATTTGAAAATATTTTAAAAATTCCTCTAAGTTCAAAATTTTTCCTATAAAAATACTGTTCAGGCCCATCGGTCGACCGGGCGGTTGACCGGACCTATTTCAGGCCTGATCGGTCAACCGCACCGGTCGACCGGGCCTTGTGGCTTTGGCGTGCACGTTTGTGCACGTCTGCCGGTTGACCGGCCCGGTCGACTGACTGACTGACCCTTGCTCTCGGGTTTTGTCGATCGACCGGGCCAGTCAACCGACAGAACAAAGATATGTTTTTTTGTTTAGCCTCCGGTCAACTGACCGGTCGACCGAGTCCAATGGCTAGTTTGCCAGATAGACTGTCGGTTGACCGGGCCGGTCGACCGATAGCCGCCAGCAACCACCAACGGCTACTTTCTTGGAATCTGTTTTCCTGAATTTGATTTTGATGTTTGTTCAGCTATCTCTGAATTTCTGGAGGCTAATTCCTGACCTATTAACCTAGTTTAAATGATGATTTGCTCATGGCAAATCCCTATAAATAGATGGCATTGGTCCCTTGTTAAATTCAAAAAATTCCCATTGTTTTAGTTTCCAAAAAGAAAGAAAAGTTTTCAAAGCTCTCACTTTCTAAAGTGCATTCTTGATTGATGGTTTTAAGTGTTTTCAAGCTCTTTCTTACTTCTTTACAACTGAATTTTCTCACTTCACTTCTTGAGTCAAAATTCTTTCCCATTCTATAAGGAGTTGTAAGAGAGAAGTTTGTGGTCTTTTTGATCACCTTGTTACTTGTATTTTTCCTTGTGTTGAGATCCCTCTTGTATAGAGGTTGGATTGGCGGGAGTTCGATACTCCGGTCTTGTGTAGACCTCTTGTAATTTCCTTTGCGGATTTAGTGAAAATCCTTCACAGTGGTGGAGGCGGGGACGTAGAGCGGTGGCTCGAACCTCGAAACAAATTACTTGTGTTTGCTATTGGTTTCCTTATTGTTTTTCATTGCTTTACATTTTTATCTTGTGATACCTCTTGCTTGCACTTCATTGCTTCCATTTTATTCACTTGCATTTTTCGATCTTTACTCATCTCAACAAGAAAGCAATTATGCGCCTCAACTCATAATCTAGAGGAATCAAAGAGGAGAAGTTCTAGAGCCCTTCACGGGGAATTCGGCTTCAATTTCTTGTTTTGAGTGACTGGTTGCATCATACATACATACTTGTTTTAAAAAGATCATTAGATTAGCATTAACACCTATTCACCCCCTCTTGGTGTTTTTCAATATGTATGTATATTTTTAGTTTCGATAGAACATAAATATACCTTGAAGTTTGTTTAAATTTTGATGAAAAATAAATTTTTATGATTTTCATATGTTTTTGGTATTTTGAGCTTTGCTGTTCATTTTCATGAATATGCTATTATATGATTCTTGTGTACTCACATTATTTTATTTATTCATGACTTTATTTTCATGCACTTTATATGATCTTTATAGATCTTGACTGATAATTTTTGTGTACTTAGCAATGTTTCATGACATATATATGATTTGGTTTCATTTTTGAAGGATCTTTAACTATTTTTTTTTCAAAAAATACTTTAAACTAGTTATTTATTCTTCACTTGGTAGTATTTTCAATTTATAATTATTTTCAAACTCTTATTTTTGAAAACTCCTACCAACCAAAAGGCCGTTGGATGGGCGACCATGCCTTGTATACCCTTATTGAATATCTTTTAAACTTATAAATAAATAAGGTGGTAGTTATGAGTTATAAACATGATTTTCATGTTATTTCATTTTTGTATGCTCATATTTGTTTTCTTATATATGTATGCTTCAAATTTTCAATTGGTATTTCCATTTTCATACATACATATATATGATTTGATTGTGATTGTTTTACAATGTCTTTACATTTTTAAAGTACAAATTATGTTTATGCTAAGCTTAAATTTATTCTAAATGTTAATTGGTATCTTTACAAGTTTATACATTGATTTCAATTGGTATTTATTTGGTATCAAAATGTACTTCATGTTTTTCTTTCAATTGGTATCAAAATGTACTTCATGTTTCACCTTAAATTGGATATCAAAATCTAATATTAGTATCTTTAAAAAATTTTCTACAAGTGATACTAACTTTTGTTTTTGTAAACTACAATTTGATTTCATTGGTATCATAATTTATTTTGTTGACTTCAAGAAATTTCAAAATTTTGTTTTAAAAGTGGTTTCAAAATTTGTTGATATATATTGCCTATATGCAAGGAAAGCTTAACATCTTCTCTATATATATAGATTTATGTTGAGTGTATCTCACATTGAGGAGTCTGACCTCTCTTCTTTCGTGATATATGTGTGTAGGGGGAGCTTAAATATTATGCTTTATGTTGGTTAGGTCTAGTCATCCCTTCTCCATGTAATGCATGTATACAGGGGGAGCTAATTTAACGTCTCTCCTCTTCATGAATGTATATCGCATATACATCTTTATTGTTTGTTTGTCTTCACCCCTTCGTTGATGAATTGACAAAAAGAGGGATAAGAATTCTGTCAGTGAGTTTATATATGCATGCTTAATATTGGTATTTATGCATAAATGTTTTGTTTAATTTATGTGCTTTCATTGAATATCTTTACGTTTATTGCTATGCATGAGTTAAGTGGGAGCTTCTATGAAGCTTATCTTTAATCCATGCATATATAACTTCATGAGTTTTATCATCATCAAAAAGGGGGAGATTGTTGGCCCAAAGACCCGTCACTCTAGTTTTGATGATGATTAACTCATGTAGTTATAGTACTAATGATCTTGTATTTATATAGTTTCAGATTTTCTATCAAGATTTTAGTTAGTGTTTAGCTTCAATAAAAGATTTGAAGTCAAGTTTTAAAGCTAGCACGTTTTGATTTAAGAGCTCGCGCATCAAGATCGCATCATATATTCAAAGGGAGTCTAGCTCATGGATCAAGTTTGGACCAAGTCGAAATGGAGAAGAAGTTTTTCAAGAGAAGATTTTCAAGACTTGTGTCATGTTTGTAAGTGTTAAGATTTTATTTTTAAATAAAATATAAAAGATAGATTAGTTGCGGATTGCTCAAGCTCATATACACACAAAAAATTTATGTATTTTCATAAGGATAATTTTGATTTTAGAAAATACCGTTTTGATTTAATCTTTAAAGTATACATCCTTATGTTTCATGATTAGATTTTATCAAAATAAGTTTATATGGTTTATATGTGTTTTGAATTTCATCCATACACATTGTTGATTCAAATGTTTAGAAAAACTTATTTGATGTTTCTATATCATGTGTTTAAGTTTTTATCAAAACTTATTTTAGAGCTTATTGTCAAAAATATAGATATTTCATCTTATATGTGTATTGGATCATATCCATACACACTAAGCTTCAAAAGTATTTAAAATATCTTATTTTTGTATTTGAAGAAGTTTTGAAAAAATCATTTTCAAAAATATGGATTTTTGTTTAAGGCTAAATTTCTATATTACAAAAATGGTTCAAAAAGTTTGTAATATGTGTTGATTTTTTATCACACTTATTTGTACGTCAAAGTATGTTAATGAACTTATTTTTGTAGATTTTATGTGATTTTATGAGATTTTATAGGATGTAAAAAACCAAGTTTTAATCCCCTTTAATTCCTGACCTGGCCTTCTGGCGGCCGATCGATCGGTCGACCGAGCCAGAAGTCGGCCGACCGGGCGGTCGACCAATGTGCACAGAAATGTGCACAAGCCTTGGTTTGAGGGCCGATTGACCAGGCGATAGACCAATCCAGAGAGTTCACTCTCTCGACTGGTCCCGGTCGACCATGCGGTTGACCAGTCAGAGAGCTTTGTTGTCTGGATTTTGCCTCGGTCGACCAACTGGTCGATCGACAGGTCAAAACCTGGGTGCGGTCGATCGGGCAGTCGATCAGCAACCCCAACGATCATAAATATGACCGTTGGCTGGTCGACCGTTCGGTCGACCGATAGGCCTATCTGGCTAGATTCTGAGCCATACAGCCTTTGATCCCCTACAAAAAGGGGTTCTCTTGGCCAGTTTTTGATAAGATTTGAAGAGCATTTTTGTGCCAGTTTTTCTCACCTTTCTCAGAGGTTTTTCAACAAGTTTTAGAGCTTAAATTCTATATCAAAAAAGAGTGTTTACAAGAGTGATTCTCTTGTTTTTTTCAAAAGGATTTCTTGAGTTTTTCCTCCATAAATCTATCCTAGTTTTTCTCACAAATGCTTGAGCTTTCTTATAGAAGCTTTGTTGTGAGAGTGTTTTTGATGATCAAAGTGTAGAGATGACCAATGTATCATCATTGTATTTAAGGAGGCAAATTTGTGGGTTCGCACTGTGTAGAGTTCTTAAGGGAGCTCATTGTAGAGATGCGGCCTCGACAAGCTAGTGTGCTTACGTGTGTTATTCTTGCGGAAACAGGTGAGGGACTTGTGGGTCCAAGAATTTTTGAGGGAGCTCATTATAGGTGTTGCGGCACCGAGTAATCTTGCAGGATTGTTATAGTGAAAATCCTTCATAGTGTTGAAGGCAAGGACGTAGAGCAAGTGTGCTCAAACTTCGAAACAATTCTCTCGTATTTGTAATTGCCCATCTCTCTCTCACTTGTGTCTATATATCTTGCATGCTTATATTGTTTGTCTCTTTATATGCTTGATATATCTTGTGCTCAATTGATATATGCTTGGGATTGTTTGCTCACATTTGTATTCAACCAAGAGAGCCATAATGGCACCTCAACTCTTAATTTAGAAGAATCTTGAGGAGATAGTTCAGAGCCTTTCACCGGGAATTTGACTACACTCTTTAGTTATACTTTGTGTGTTAGCTTAATAGCTTTAGTTTGCATAAATAGTTTTTAATTCTGCATTAGTTTGCATTAGATTAGCTTGTACACTTATTCACCCCCCTCTAGGTATATTTCAGGAACTATTTCAGGAACTACCACCTTGAGTTAAATTCTCGTTCCCTTTGTATTTTCATGCATATATACATTCACGATGTATTGAGGACAAAACATGAGATAAGTGTGGGGGAGAGTCTACTAACGTAGAGTTTTTAGATTTTCTTTCTTTTTCATTTCTTTTAGGATGTTCTTAGAATTTTACCTTTTATTTAGGATTTTTCTTTTTTTAGCAAACTTTTTGGGGAAAAAAGATTTGATCCATTTTTAAGAGAATGAGGTTGATCTTATGAATTAGGAAAGCCTTGATTATGATTTCTTAATTTGAATAAAAATAAGAGGTATTGTTGGTTTCAAGGTCATGAAAGAAAAGATTAGAAAGATAATTTGATCTTGAATTTTTTGCATTAGAGATATATGCACTTCACATTGAAGGTTTAAAACAAAGACTTAAATACCTTTATAGAGGAAAAAAAATGAATATATATATATAATATTGGCCACTAATTAAGCTGGTTAATTGTGCCTTACGAAGTATGATTAGTGACGCCTAACAGTGATTAAAACAAATAAACCCTTAGTTTTGTGGTCTTATTTGCTCGAGTCTTTAAACCCGAGAGATGTTTTCTCATCTAATGTCCCAGGATTGTCTGATCTGGAAGTCATCGGTTAAAGGCTCACTAGGTGGACTAGAAAGCCTAATAAAAGTAAAGAAAAAATATATAAAAAATAAATAAAATAATGGTATCATAGTCCAAGTTAAATCCCAAAATAGACAAGTGCATAATTAAATAATCAAATTAATCTTGATGTCTTAACCTAAATTGATAACAAGTCATCGCATAGAGACTCAAATGAGAGGTTGATTGCGGGAAGAAAAACAGAGATATAGTTAAGAATTAGAAGGATATTATCTGGATGGATGTGTATCTCTGTCATCCATAATATATTCGCAGTAGTAAGGGCTAAAGCGGGTTGAATTCAGGGAGAGATGCGATAGAAGCTTTTCAGTACTATTGTCTTCTTATTATCTTCTCTGTTTAAAGAACTTAGAAAAGAAATGATGAATTGTATGTGGATAAAAAATTAATCTAAAAGAAAGGTTCACGACTTACTAATAATCAACCATCATAACATGCTAATGCCTAGTAAATAATGACTTCACTTCAAATCCTAAACATGATATTCTACCACAAAATCGAGCAAGATATATAAGATAGAAACTAGGTTATGATTTAAAATAATACCAACCAAGTTTTAACGTTACAATATTAAGATTGTCCATCAAGTATAAAGTAAGAAAAATTATTAGAAAGTACTCAGCAAATCTTAAGCCTATTTAAATTAACACTGATTAAAATTTAACATTAAAATATCAAGATCTTCATCAAGCATAGATTAAGAAAAATAATTAAAAAGTATTAGCAAATATTTGACTTAGTCACTTATCCTCATGTATCTTCAAGAATAAGGATTGGAGTAGACACTCATATGATTTAATCGGGTTATCTACTAAACACTAGATGTAATGGTGGTGATGTTTTAGCAACCTATGAGAAAAAAATCTAGCTACACATGCTTGAAAACTAAATTAAGAAAGCATGTAAAAGAAAGTATATAAGGAAAGCAAGTAAATATTAACGAAAAGAAAATTGAAAAGAAGAACAAAAGAACCTTGTTTATTGAGTTGTCACTATCAAAGTACAATAGCTTCTTCCTTCCTTGCAAATCTTTCTCTAAAATTTGAAATTATAATAGAGAATAGACTAAAGAGAGATTCTAAGTTGATCCCAAGATTAGATCTGAGATCCCCCTCCTCTTTGCCTCCAGGGTGCGATTTATAGGGAAACAGGAAGTAGAACTCCAGTCAAATAGGTGCAGTCAACCGCCACGCCCACTTCCATCAGAAAGCCGCGAAAACGTGGCTTATGCCGCGTTTCCATGGCAAAAGTGGGGAGTTAGGCTACGCGCTTTTGTGCGTGGCTTCTTCTCGTCCGTCCATGTGGAGATATATCCTCAGAATCTTAATCTAAACTCTGGATTTTAAAATATTAGCCTTTCCTAGATAACTAAGGAATCAAGTTATCTCTTAATCCGAGTTTAAATTTGAATTTTCTCCCTTTATTTTTATCTTGGAGCTCAAGCAACTTGATTTGAATTGATTGTCTCCTTTATCTCTGAATTAGGATACAGATTATCTTTGTTATCCTTCTCTTCCTCTTTATTTCAAATTAATTTAATTTGAAATTCAAATTTAGATAGGATAATTAGATAGATTAGAAGCTTCTTCTACTCTTATCTTCATTTTTAAAATAGCTACGCACTATAAACAAAAGAGGGTTAATTGAGAATGATCAAGGATAAAGATGCAAATGTGACAATAAATATGCGAAATTGAGATACAATCACACCCCCACACTATCTTTCGATCGTCCTCGAGCAAAACTAAAAAGAAAAACTAAACTAACCTAACTCACTTTCGTAAGAATCACGATTGCACTTAGTACGTGCAACAAGCCGTTAAACCTCTAGGTTACTTCTAGAGGACGAGTTTTATCTCGTGAAATTTTCAGTGAATTATACCCACAAAATCTATAAAGAAAGAAAAACAAAATGTTAGTATTTTCGAAATACCATTTTTGACACTGAGAAAATATTTAAATTTATTTATAAAAATCAAGTAATCTATAAGTCTTAGGCTCACTAAATTATTCATTCCTATACTTAGTCTCTATGCAAATATTTATTGTAAATCAAGGTTATGATTAATACTGAATTTCTCACTTAGTTTATTATTTTACCTTAAGTCATATGCACCTTTGTGATCATAGATTTTGACTCGAATTCTTCAACTTCAACTCTTATGCCTTATATATTAATATACAAACACACACACACACACACACACATATATAATTTTTCCTTTTTTTTGAAAGAAGTTCGAAGTATTACCACTTCGTCGCCCTTTAAGCACTTCTTTTTTTTGTTATGTATAACTCATCTAATTTTTTTGTGTAAGTATCACGACTTCTTGAGGCCCTCATACCTAAGTAATTGATTATTAAATATGTTAAAACAAGTATTATATATATATATTTCAAACTCACCTGATTACCTTTCGCGTAAATACTAAAGCTTTCTTAGGCCAAAGCACCTCGCTAATTAATAATTAGATTTATTTATATTTTTTTCTAAGGCACAAGAGTCTTTGTTTTGAATCCTAAGTGTGTAAGTGTATAAAATCTGCATATTTCATTAAGGTAAAAGTCAGGACTAAATTACTTTTTTCCATTTTTTCTCCTAAACCTAAAAATTAAACAAATAATCTTATTTTGACCTAGTATTAAGAAATCCTAATTATGATTTTCCTATTCCTTAAAATTAACTCAATTACTTACAAAAATAAATCAAAATATTATTTTTTCAAAAAGTTCTTTTAAAAAATTGTTAGTATCTACCTATGTTAGTATGCTAGTAAACCCTCCCCCATACCTATTTCATGCATCGTCCTCAATGTATGAATAAAATGAAAGAATGCATGAAAAAAACGAGAGGGAAGGAAAAGTGTAACTTTAAAGTGGTGGTTCCGGTGGTGGTCGAATTGAGCCAAGCATTGTTACCCAATCTATATAACGTGGATCATCAAGAAACCCACCTTTACTAAACTCTTTCTTATATACAGTGTTACAATCCCCAACATGAATAGGATCATAAAAAATTCTAACATAGAAATTATCTCCATTATATGACCAAGTTTGAAAAATCATCTCACAGTCATAATTGTCTACATCTCGGTCCAACGGTAATTTGTTGAAGTGATTAATTTGGACTCAAGAATATTAGGTTTGAAAACCAATACTGACTCAGGAAAATAAGTTTCAGGCTCAACATGATTTGATGAAATCTTTGACTTGTCAACAAAATTCTTCTCACAAAATTTATTAAATTCATCTTCAAATTTTGCTTGAAATAAAAGTTCATCTTTATCGCATTCATCCTCATAATATGATTCAACTTACCTTGGGAGGTGTAGTGTATCCAAATCCTCTCGAAACAATACTAACTCTTGAAAAATCAGTTTAGATTCGAGAGTCAAATCTAGTTCAACAGCGGGTTCCTAATCAAAGTGCTAAGATCACCTAGAGGGGGGTGAATAGGTGATGGCTAATCTAATGGTCACTTATGAACAAATAATGCGGAATTAAAACTAAGATGACCAAATTAAACTTCTTTTAATTTAAACACTTATGTATAACACAAGAGTGTTGCCGAATTCCCCTTGCGAGGCTCTGGACAAACTCCTCTAGATTCCCCTTGAATGGGTTGAGGTGCCGCGTTGGCTCTCTTGGTTGAATACTAGTGTTATCAAGCAATCCCACGCAAGTATATAACAATTAAGCACAAGGGAATATCAAGCATGTAATAGAAAAGACAATGTAAGTAATGCAAGATATAACAAGAGACAAAGAGAGAGAGAGAATGGCAATCGCAAACACAAGGGTATGTTTCGAGGTTCGAGCACACTTGCTCTACATCCCCGCCTTCGACACACGAAGGATTTCCACTATGCAAGATCCCAATGGATCTCTCCTCGGTGCCGCAACACCTACAAGCCCTCGACTCCCAAGTCCCTTACACACGCAAGTCCACCGACTCGCCGAGGCCGCACCTCGCACCACAAGAGTTCACACCCGAACTCCACACCACAACGAGCACACTTGCCCGTCTCCTCAAAGAACAAAGAACAAGTCTTTGGTGATCACAACACTTTGATCACCTTACAAAAACTCTCACTACAACACCTATAGAATGAATAGCTCAATGGATGCTCAAGTGTTTGTGTGAGAAAGCAAGGAAGAATCTTTGGTGAAAATCTCAAGAAATCACTTTTACACTCTTGTAAAATCTTCCCTTTTGATTGGAAGTATTAGCTCACTATTTTTGTGGAGAAAAACCTCTGGAATGAATATGAGAAAACAGGCTCTAAGGTCTCCAAAAATCTTGGCTCAAAATAATGACAAAACCCCCTTTTATAGAGGTCAGAAAAATCTGACCGTTGGGGTCTGTCAGAGCTGCCGGTCGACCGCCCGGTCGACCGGTAACGGTCAAAAATCTGACCGTTACAGCCTCCGGTCGACTGGCCCGGTCGACCGAGAAGAACAGAGAGCACTGCTCTCAGTTCCGGTCGACCGGCCCGGTCGACCGCACAAAACTACCAAACGTGCACAGTTTTGTGCACGTCGGTCGACCGGCCCGGTCGACCGACCTCTGTGCAATGGGTTAACTTGGAGCACATTTTTGAGGTCTAAAACGTTCGAATTTGGGAATAAGTATATAGAATGAATTTGTAGATATTGAAGTCTTCTTTCTAATGCAACTTAAATCAAATCAATATCAATTCGAAATTGAAAGTTATCAATAAAATACTAAAAGGTATCAAATCAGAAACTGAAAACTGTTTTTCAGACTTCAACCCAATATTTGACATTCTTAACATTTAAATCAGAAGATGATTATTGAATATTAAATGTAGCTCTGAAAGTCATCTTTAAAATGCAATATAAATCATGTTAATTGAATATAGGAATCAAAAGTTATGACTAGAAAACTAAAAGTGTGTCGAGCAGATCAGCAGGACGGACGAGAGTTCTAAAAAGGTTTTGGTTAAAAACACATGTATATTTGAAACACCAAAAACTAAAACGGTATTTTTCTAGAACTAAAAATCTTTTATGAAAACACATAAATCAAGAGTGTGTGTGTGATATGAACTTGAGCAATCCACCAATCTATTCTATCCTTTACATTTTTATCTAAAACAATAAAAATCTTATACCTAGACACAAGTCTTCAACTTCTTGAAGTCTTCCCTTGAAGGCTTCTCATCTTCTTGACTTGGTCCAAGTGCAATCCACCGAGCTCATCTCTAGATGTGGTCTTGATGCATAGGCTCGTGAATCAACCGGTGCTAGCTTCCAACTTGACTTTAAATCCTTTGTTGAAGCTCCACACCTACTAAGATCTTGATAATGAATCTGTCACTAATTAAACACAAGATCATTAGTAATCATAACTTCATGAGTTGATCATCATCAAAACTAGGGTGATAGGCCTTTGGGCCAACAATCTCCCCCTTTTTGATGATGACAAAACTCATGAAGTTATATATGCATGGATTAAAGTAAAGCTTCAAAGAAGCTCCCCCTTAACTCATGCATATCAAATAA
Source organism: Agave tequilana (assembly GCA_038442645.1). Classification (NCBI taxonomy): domain Eukaryota; kingdom Viridiplantae; phylum Streptophyta; class Magnoliopsida; order Asparagales; family Asparagaceae; genus Agave; species Agave tequilana. Next base: position 72,409 of record JAVJIF010016116.1, read on the forward strand.
ATGATAAAGATATGACAATGAAGCACATGACATGTATGCAAATAAATGGAGTTAACACAAAAACAATCTTTTTTCTCCTATTATTTGCAAACCAATACAAAAAAAAACATATATGCATAACTAACAGGAAGACAAATATTTCTCCCCCTTAAGTAAGGAAATCATGCATATATCACAAATACATCACAAATACTTAATCTCCCCCTTTTTGATGATGACAAAACTCATGAAGTTATATATGCATGGATTAAAGTAAAGCTTCAAAGAAGCTCCCCCTTAACTCATTCATATCAAATAAATGATAAAGATATGACAATGAAGCACATGACATGTATGCAAATGAATGGAGTTAACACAAAAACAAATCTTTTTCTCCTATTATTTGCAAACCAATACAAAAAAAAAACATGTATGCATAACTAACAGGAAGACAAATACTTCTCCCCCTTAAGTAAGGAAATCATGCATATATCACAAATACATCACAAATACTTCTCCCCCTTTTTGTCAATCATCAACAAAGGGTTCAAAGTAAAAGCAATCAAAACAAATTTTTCTCCCCCTTTTTTGTCAAAAACAAAAGAATCAAGAAGGGTAAATACAAATCAACCAATAAAGATTTATATGCGATATACATTCATGAAGAGGAAGACGTTAAGTTAGCTTCCCTACAATGTGCATTACATGAAAGAGGGATGTGAAGCCCTAATTCACACAACATAACTATGTAATGCATAGAAGGAGATGTGAAGCTCCCCTACACACGTATATCATATAAAGAAGAGATGTTAAGCTTCTCAATTTATAATATACTCAACATGAATCTATATGTAAGAGAGATGTTAAGCTCTCCTTGCATATAGGAAATACAAAACAAAACATTTTATTTTATTTTATTTTATTTTATTTTATTTTTATCAAAACAAAATTTTGAACTTTTCCAATAAAACAAATTTTGAACCAATCATAATTTGTAATTTTGATACCAATAGAAAATAGCACTTGAAGATGTGTGATATCAAGTTATCATTGCAAAATCTTTTAATGTTTCAAACATATTGATATCAATTGTAATCATATAACAATTTGAAGTTGAAGCATATTGATACCAAATGAAAGATCTAAAATAAAATCTTTTTATTTTTCATAAGCTTATGCATAGTTAATATAAGGTGTTAACTTAACTTAGCATAAACTTTTTGTGCTTTTAAGAATGTAAATCAATTGTAAAGCAAGCACATGAAAATCATATATATGTATGTGAATAGATAAGACCAATTTGAAAATTAGGGCATACATATATAGGAACCAAAATGTGAGTAATATACCAATTGTAAAATTAACATTGTAAGTCATGTATATACTCATAACCAAAAATTGGTAGGTTTTAAAAATAGTTATGTCTAAGCACTACCAAATTTGAAGAATAAATAACTAGTTATAAATAATTTTTGAAAAACTAGTTAAAGATCCTTCACAAGCATGAAATCATATGTTATTCATGAATTATACTAAATACATACAAGTTTAAGCACTCATAGTCCATAAAGCTCAAAAATTATCTTTTATCATAAAAGATGAGTGTTCAAAGGTTATGTAAATGGTATTTTCATGAAAATAGAAAGTGAAGCATGAATCTCATGAAAATCTTATTTTTCATCTTAAAACAAATCATATATTTTTCATAAAAATAGCAATCTTCATGGTATATGTATGATTTATACAAATCTAACAATATGCATACATATCCCAAATATGAAAAGAGTCCAATATATATTGCATGAAGGCAAATGACTCAAGGGGTATACATGTATATTTATTAGATTTGAATTACACACACATATACATGAAGTAAGATCAAAGATAGGCATAACAAGTATAAATGACCGAATCATCAAAACTAGCCTATACACATGCATATAGTGGATACAAATGAGCATGAAGTTCAAATATATATGAGTCAATTGTAGTTCACTATTCATATATGTATAAATGCAAGTTTTGACACATTCTACATTTAAGCATGTAAATGCCACATGAAGTACCAAAAAAATATGAACATACTACATGAAAAACATGTGCATAAATGAAATAGGAGTTTAGAAATCGTTACCAACTCCAAAGCTCCTAGCATGGTGGTTGATCCACCAAATCTCCTTGATAGCGATGCAACCCAAAAGTATGTCCATCATGTCCAAGTGCATCCACTACCAAGGTACCATCCCTCTCACGTTTTGAGAGAGCCCTCACCTACATCACAAGCAAAAGGTGGGGTTTTAGTACCCATATTTTCTTGGGTCCTATGGGGTTAGTCTTGTAAGGAACCCAAGCATTTTTATTTTTATCAAAAATAAGAACATTTAACTTTCATAACAAAATTTTCTTAAATGGCCTTTGCGGCCACAAGGTGTACAAACGTACACCTTAGTATGCTTATGTGTAGGAGTGTGATCATGTTGTGCAACATAAGCATGAGCATAATGTGTATGTGCATGAGCATGAGGAACTTGTATCTTTTGAAACAAGGATTCCAATCTAGTATGATTGAATGCACATGAGTTCAAAGTTGAACTCAAATTATTCATTTTATTTTTCAAATTCTTAATCTCATTAGTGGTGGCATAAAAAGCATGATGAGATGAAGAGTCAATTTTCTTTTTCTTTTGAAAAACATTATCCTTTTCTTTTTCAACAAATTTTCTTTTAAAGACTTATTTTCTTGCAAAATAACTTCCTTTTGTTTTTCACCATATCAACCTTATTTTTCAAAATCATATTTCCTTCACATAAATCATTCAATTTAGACATTAAGGAAATATTCTCATTTTTCAAATCTTCATTTTCTTTTTCTAAGAATGCCATTTTATTTTCTAATGAATCTTTATCATTAAGCATGGTATCAAAATTCTTTTTCAAAATTTTATTATCTTTTTCTAAACATGCAATGTTACTTCTAAAAGAGTCATGTTCTACATGCATGCAATCAAGTTCCTTTTTCAAATTTTTATTTTTCTTTTTAATCATGTCATATTTTTCAAGCACAAGATGACAAAAGGTAGCAAGCTCATCATATGACATGTCTACATCCTCATCATCGGATTCGGTGTTTACCTCAGGGGGTTATCCCCTTGGACCATATAGCACACGTTGGAGATGTCGCTTCCAACGTCCGAATCGCTCCCCGCATAGTATTGATCTTTCTCGCCAAGGGAGATGAGGGTATTCCATACTACAAAAGCCGAATCAAGGTTAGTCATCTTAGACAAATAATCATTATCTAAGCTAGATACTAAAGCATGTAGGGCTTTTGCATTAGCCTCAATGTTCTTACCATTTAAGCAATATTCTTTATTAGTAGAGGCAAGATATACACTAAGGCCAAGTCCTTTGAGGAACAAAGACATCTTAACCTTCCAAATTTGGATGTTAAGAATGTCAAAGGTGGGTGGTGACATGAAGTCCATGGTGAGGTGTGTGTGTACAAAAATATAGTGATTAGCCCAAAAGAGGATCTTTAACTCTTAGGTTGTTAGACCCAATATCAAGAGCACTAGCTCTGATACCAATGCTAAGATCACCTAGAGGGGGGTGAATAGGTGATGGCTAATCTAATGGTCACTTATGAACAAATAATCTGGAATTAAAACTAAGATGACCAAATTAAACTTCTTTTAATTTAAACACTTATGTATAATACAAGAGTGTTGCCGAATTCCCCTGCGAGGCTCTGGACAAACTCCTCTAGATTCCCCTTGAATGGGTTGAGGTGCCGCGTTGGCTCTCTTGGTTGAATACTAGTGTTATCAAGCAATCCCACGCAAGTATATAACAATTAAGCACAAGGGAATATCAAGCATGTAATAGAAAAGACAATGTAAGTAATGCAAGATATAACAAGAGACAAAGAGAGAGAGAGAATGGCAATCGCAAACACAAGGGTATGTTTCGAGGTTCGAGCACACTTGCTCTACATCCCCGCCTTCGACACACGAAGGATTTCCACTATGCAAGATCCCAATGGATCTCTCCTCGGTGCCGCAACACCTACAAGCCCTCGGACTCCCAAGTCCCTTACACACGCAAGTCCACCGACTCGCCGAGGCCGCACCTCGCACCACAAGAGTTCACACCCGAACTCCACACCACAACGAGCACACTTGCCCGTCTCCTCAAAGAATAAAGAACAAGTCTTTGGTGATCACAACACTTTGATCACCTTACAAAAACTCTCACTACAACACCTATAGAATGAATAGCTCAATGGATGCTCAAGTGTTTGTGTGAGAAAGCAAGGAAAGAATCTTTGGTGAAAATCTCAAGAAATCACTTTTACACTCTTGTAAAATCTTCCCTTTTGATTGGAAGTATTAGCTCACTATTTTTGTGGAGAAAAACCTCTGAAATGAATATGAGAAAACAGGCTCTAAGGTCTCCAAAAATCTTGGCTCAAAATAATGACAAAACCCCCTTTTATAGAGGTCAGAAAAATCTGACCGTTGGGGTCTGTCAGAGCTGCCGGTCGACCGCCCGGTCGACCGGTAACGGTCAAAAATCTGACCGTTACAGCCTCCGGTCGACTGGCCCGGTCGACCGAGAAGAACAGAGAGCACTGCTCTCAGTTCCGGTCGACCGGCCCGGTCGACCGCACAAAACTACCAAACGTGCACAGTTTTGTGCACGTCGGTCGACCGGCCCGGTCGACCGACCTCTGTGCAATGGGTTAACTTGGAGCACAGTTTTGAGGTCTAAAACGTTCGAATTTGGGAATAAGTATATAGGATGAATTTGTAGATATTGAAGTCTTCTTTCTAATGCAACTTAAATCAAATCAATATCAATTCGAAATTGAAAGTTATCAATAAAATACTAAATGGTATCAAATCAGAAACTGAAAACTATTTTTCAGACTTCAACCCAATATTTGACATTCTTAACATTTAAATCAGAAGATGATTATTGAATATTAAATGTAGCTCTGAAAGTCATCTTTAAAATGCAATATAAATCATGTTAATTGAATATAGGAATCAAAAGTTATGACTAGAAAACTAAAAGTGTGTCGAGCAGATCAGCAGGACGGACGAGAGTTCTAAAAAGGTTTTGGTTAAAAACACATGTATATTTGAAACACCAAAAACTAAAACGGTATTTTTCTAGAACTAAAAATCTTTTATGAAACACATAAATCAAGAGTGTGTGTGTGATATGAACTTGAGCAATCCACCAATCTATTCTATCCTTTACATTTTTATCTAAAACAAATAAAAATCTTATACCTAGACACAAGTCTTCAACTTCTTGAAGTCTTCCCTTGAAGGCTTCCCATCTTCTTGACTTGGTCCAAGTGCAATCCACCGAGCTCATCTCTAGATGTGGTCTTGATGCATAGGCTCGTGAATCAACCGGTGCTAGCTTCCAACTTGACTTTAAATCCTTTGTTGAAGCTCCACACCTACTAAGATCTTGATAATGAATCTGTCACTAATTAAACACAAGATCATTAGTAATCATAACTTCATGAGTTGATCATCATCAAAACTAGGGTGATAGGCCTTTGGGCCAACACAAAGAACTTAAATTAACATTCATCATTCATCATATGTGAAATATGACCATTCATAATAGGTAATTAAATTCTAACATATATGGGTACGAAAATTAATGTTGGCTTGGGAATTGAGTTCACATTGGGTAAGGATACCGAAGTCAACATAAATTCAAAGTTTAAAATTAAATCACAAAGTTAGAGATCGGGTTCACATTCACAGTCAAGTTCAATCTCATTGAAGTTAAAATTTGCCAATTGGTCCAAGGATTGTGATTGGTCAAGTTCAAATTGATGTGATGTGATTGCATCTTGGTCAAAGTCTTCAAAGACACCATAATTCTTCGTTCCTATTAATACAACTTGGGTAATCGCGAATGGTCAAAGATATGTTAGGTAGAGTTTCCTCATCCTTATCTTTCATTATGTTGGTCAAACGATTCATTTATGCTTCTAGCCTATTAATAGATTGGGTAAAATAATTTCCTGCTTAAATCAGGTTTTTCATACTTTCGACTAAGTTCGTAGGTTCTTCTGTTATTGTGGGACTTGGAAGGTAAAGTAAGGATCTTGAATTTGAAAATTTTAATGGGCTCTTGCATGTTCTATTTTTTTTAAGTTGTTGCTCGAGCTCTTCTAAGATTTTCATCTTATTTTCCCAGTCTATTGATTTTTCTATTGATTGCTAGCGAAAAAAGGTATATGATGATGATTTTTGGAAAGGTGATTCACAATATGACTTGGGGGCATTATATTTTCATCGACTCGGTGAAGATTAGAGATGATTATTTTGATTATAATAGCGAGATTAAGGCACATGTTGATTAGGATGAGACCAACCCGGTATAGGTTGGTTAAAATTTTGTGGGTGAAAGTTAGTTCATGCCGGTTTGGTGTGATCCGAATTAAAAGAGATTTGAGTAAAATATGAATTATTATTAAAGTCAGAAAATTTATGGTTAGAATCTATATTACACAAGAATTATTAAAACACACAGACAAACAAAACCCAAAAATATTCTCACTTAAGTTAGGGTAGACCTTGGACCTAAACGACTCCTAACTGGTTAGATTGTCCATAGGAGGTGCATTGCAGACTCTAACTACAAGCTAATCGGCCAGGTAGGTGACAAGATTTGTGGGAGGTATTCATCAAGACAGGCCTAATTAAGCCAAACCACCAACCTTCAAGGTTTCGCCTCTTAATCCCCCACCATAGACACCGATTTAGTAAGAGTTAAATTCTAACAACTTTCACCTTAGGTCGATCTTCTAATGAGTCTGAGATATCCCTATGGCCAATGGTTACTCAATTTTAAATTAGGATTGGGTTGGTGAGTGTGGAGATGGTTTGTGAGCCAAGTGAGGGTAATAACTTCCATACCTTATCTTGTTTAAGGATTTGTCCTTAAGTCAATTTAATGCAAAGTGTACAAGAAATAGATAAGGATCACTCAAAGAAAATAAATCACCACAAGTGTTTTTTAATTTAGGTGCTATACAGACGTACCTTATCTCCAGCTCTCTTCAGCAGTAATTGAAATTTTAAAAGAAATAGACATGTGCCTAAATGCAAGTCTATCCATTTTTTTTAAAATTTCAATCAATAGGTTAATATTATTATTTAGAAACAGTGGGCTATTCCAAATTTTTTTTAAAAAAAATGAAAATAGAAGAGACAGAAAATTACCATTCAGAAGCACCTGTAGAAGACCCAACAGGTGGGTCAACCATTTTACCGCGAAAATGCGGCTAAGGCCGCGTTTGCGCGGCTTTATGGTTGTTTCCTGTGCTCTGCTTTCTTGAGCAGGGGTACTGGTACGCAAGCACTGCTCTACACCCTTTAGTTTCTTGAAACCTGTTCCTACACACTCAAATAGAGAAGAATTTAGTTAGAAAACAAGCTGTATCGTTCCCTCTCCAGCAACGGTGCCAAAATTTTAATTACGAAAAAAACATAGATAAAGTTAAGCGTTAGAAGGATGTTATCTGGATGGATGCATGTCTTTGTCTTCCATAATATATCTATGGTAGCAAGGGTTAAAGTAAGTCGAACCTCAGGGAGAGATGCGATGGAAGCTTTTCAGTACTACTGTCTTCTCATTATCTTCTCTATTTAAAGAACTTGAAAAAGAAAGGATGGATTGTATATGGAGGAAGAATTAATCTAAAAGAAAGATTTATAGCTTATTAATAACCAACCACCATAACATGCTAATGCCCAATAAATAATGACCTCACTTTAAATCCTAAACATGATATTCTACCACAAAATCAAGCAAGATACTAGAAACTAGGTTATGATTTGAAATAATACCAACTTAGTTTTAACGTAACAACATCAAGATTGTCCATCAAGTATAAAGTAAGAAAAATCATTAGAAGGTACTTAGCAAGTCTTAACCCTATTTGAAATAACATTGATTAAAATGTAACATTAAAATATCAAGATCTTCATTAAGCATAGTTTAAGAAAAATAATTAAAAGTATTAGCAAATATTTGACCTAGTTGCTTATCCTCATGTGCCTTCAAGAATAAGGATTGGAGTAGACATGCATATGATCTAATTTGGTTATCTACTAAACACTAGATGTAATGGCGGTGATATTTTAGCAAGTTATGAGAAAAGATCTAGCCATACATGCTTGAAAACTAAATTAAGAAAGCATGTAAAAAAACAAATAAAGAAAGTAAATAAATATTAATGAAAAAAATTGAAAATAAGAACCAAAGAACCTTGTTTATTAAGCTGTCCCCATCAAAGTACAATAGCTCCTTCCTTTTTTACAAATTTTTCTCTAAAACTAGAAAATACAATGGAGAATAGACTGAAGAGAAATTCTAAGTTAGATCTCAAGATTAAATCTGAGATCCCTCTCCTCTCTACCTCTAGGGTGCTATTTATGGAAAAAATAGAAAGTAGAGTTCCAGTCGAATAAGTGCACACAACCGCCATACCCACTTCCACCAGAAAGTCACGAAAACGCGGCTTATGCCGCATTGTTGCAGCAAAAGTGGGAGTTAGCTCTACGCTTTTGTGTGTGGCTCTTCTCATTAGTCTATGTGGAAATATATCCTCAGAATCTATATCTAAACTCTGAATTTTGAAATATTAGCCTTTCTTAGATAACTTAGGAATCAAGTTATCACTTAATCTGAGTTTAAATTTGAATTTTCTCTCTTTATCTTTATATTGGAGCTCAAGCAACTTGCTTTGAATTGATTGTCTCCTTTATCTTTGAATTCGGATGCAGATTATCTCTTCTATCCTTCTCTTTCTCTTTATTTCAAATCAATTTAATTTGAAATTCAAATTTAAATAGGATAGTCGGATAGATTAGAATCTTCTTCTGCTCTTATCTTCCTTTTTAAATATCTACACACCATAAACAAAGAGGGTTAAATAGAAAAATAAATAGAGAATGATTAAGGATAAATATGCAAATGTGACAATAAATATGCAAAATTAAGATGCCATCAGGGATAAATAGTTTAGGTTAACCTAAGGCCTTAGATCACTTAATTTTTTGCAAAAAATATTATTGAAAATTTTCTCTTTCAAAATGCGTTTTCAAAATGCTAACATTTGTATTCTTTTTTTATGGATTTGTGGGTATAATCCGCTGAAAACCTTCAAGAGACTATAACTTTCCCTTATAGAGAAAATCTAGATGCTTAAAGGCTTGTTGCACACACTCAGTGCAATCGCGTCGCCTACAAAAGTGGTGTAATAACATTCTTAGTTTAGTTTTCTTATCCTGTTTTGCTCAGGACGAGCAAAAGAAAAGTGTAGGAGTGTGATTAGTATCCAATTTTGCATTGTTCATATCACATTTCCTACCCAATTTATAATAAAATATTATTTCTTAACCGTGTTTTGTCTCTGTTGTAGATAATTAAAAGTTTAGGGGCAAAATGATAATAAGAGCTCAATTAAACCATTTTCAGGTAATCAATCCACATTTCTTAGAGATCAAGCAAGAGAGCTTATAGAAGATACATTAGATTTTGAATTGAAGGCTATATCTGGAGAAATACAAATCCAAATTCTCAAAACAGAGCATATACAGAAGCTCCTAGAAGCGAGACATACCAGATGGCAAAAGATCAGGGAGTGGTTCCCTGATTTTGCCAAGGAAATGCGGCAGTTGTCACGGATCCGCAACAATGTCATGACCTATTCCCTGATTTTTTAACGCATGGCTTCTTCTCTTCATCTAAAACCTTCATTTGTCGATAAATAGTGCACCAGAGGCCAAAAATTAGAGAGAGAGAGAGAGAGAAGTAGGCTAGGTTCTCTCTATAGTGTAGTGTAGGATTTTAGTTCTTCTTTTCTTTATATTTTTCTTTCTCTTTCTTAGATCGTATATTAGGGCTGAGAGTGATTCAGGAGAGAAGAGAGAGTTGTTGTAATAGAGTGACAATCTATGAAGCTTCCTCCTTTTCTTCTATGACTTTTTCTCTAACTTCTAACATGATTCTTAGCTAGTTTTTTCTCATGACAATCTAACTACTAATCACTAATTATCTAACCCCTTACTTGATAATCCCCATGAATCTAGTAGTCTCTATAAGGTTTTGTTCTTGCAAGAGACATTGATGGCTCATGATAATGGGTTCTAACATCTAACTTGCTAACTCGCATCTAACTTTCTTAGTTCATGCTTGCCTCTAACCGATTTTGATGATCTAATATTTGCATTAGCTTGTTTGTGATGCAAGTTTGATGTGGAGAACAATCTTATGTGTCATGCATTAAAACATCTCTTGAAGCCAAGGATTAGTGATGGCCAAGGATCCATGTGAGATAACTATCACTAAGAGGTTGGATGATTTGTGGAGTACTTTCTAATTAGTAGTTATGAGTTTTTCTTTCCATTTTACTTTATTTTTTAAAACTGATTTCCAAAACCACTTTATCATCGTTGTTTTCATCATCTCCTTCATTCACCACTTGTTTTCAGTTCTTCACCACAAGTTTTATCTTTTTTTCTTTCGAAATCACTTCACCATGTTTTCACCTTCACTTTCCACTTTGTTTCTTTCTTTTTTTACTTCGTTTCTATTTTCTTACTTTTCCTTCACCAATTCCAAAACCACTTCTTTATCATTTTCTTATCGATATTTTCATCGCCTTCTCCTCCTACCACTTTTTAGTTTTTTTTTTCTTTTTCTTTTCTTTTTCTTAAACAAAGAAGAACTTGTTAACAATCAATGTGAACACAACTGCTAATGCTTCTATTGCCTTCCATTCCTATGGATTCGATCTGTATAACCTATATACTGTATGGAAGTATCGAGGAAGCCAAAGCACCATAACATTTTCACTGATTTTACAAAAATACACATTTTCGTGCGCGCTTTCCCTCTAATCATATATACCACAAATTTGGGCAACAATGACACTTATATAGTAATAGTTTCTTGATAGCAGTTATTGTAAAATATCACTGTATCACTATGTTAGCACAACTTAAGTTTTATAGTGCAATATGAATAGCTTGCCAGAATATCTCCTAATAAATCAACTATTTTGTGAAGTACTGTTGCATTTGCTAGCCTGTCATTTGAAAATACATCATTATTTTTGGGTGTTTTTTTGGGTGCTTTCTTTATATATTCATATAATATTAGGAAATATAACTAAACAAAATGTAACTTCTTGTAGTGTTCTATTTCACTTTCCCCAAAAATCTTTTTTTCTTTCCTAGAAATCTTATCGAAACACTCCCATCTCTCTCTCGGTTCAACCCAAAATTTCCAATTTGAACCCTATCAGAACACCATTCTAATCATCCCTCATTCAATCTTCCCTAATTACTGAAAAGTTGTATCTTTCCTAAAGGCCTAATCCTAATTTAAATTTATTCGAGCCAATAATCTTTCTGTTGGGAGTAGATTTAAAATGGAGTTATTTTAACTCAACTAATTTGGTGTTTGAAAAAGGCCCAGAGATGTTGCAGAAGACCAGTCCATCAGACGTTCTAGATGGTCGCACAATTGCCTAATTATTGCATTGATGATTTGTTACCCTACCAGAGTCATTATGCAGATCGACCCTGCGATTAGATTATCTGGGAGTTAGAAGGGAGAGGGGGACCTCTTGGGGGCTCAGCCCACGGACCAAAATTACTTTCAAATGTCCCCTCTGCAAATCCTGGAGTGCTTTACCCTTGGTAAAGATCAGAGTTTCCGCATTTGGGGAAGTCTGAGTTTCATTATCTGAGAAGCATCTCGGAGTCACTCCGAGATGTACCTCAATATCACTCAGAGTTCCACTATTAGAGAAGCATCTCGGAGTCACTCCAAGATGTAGCTCAGTATCACTCCTATGTTGAGAACGTGATAGCTTAGAGTATCAACTCAGAGATCCATGGCAAAGAAGCGGCCCAGTTT